>JXTB01000250.1:10161-189271 GCA_002914805.1 Parasponia andersonii
AAAAAAAAAACTAACAGAAACACTTTTATTTCTATGAGAACTAATATTAGAGGACTTAAGAAGGTTTCACTTTAAAAAAAAAAATTAAATTAAGGATTAATTTTATTAAGTTTTTTTGAATTCAAGGGATTTTCGTATTAGAAAGCCAAAAGAAAAACAAACAGAAAGCTACGTCTACTTTCTTGCTACCATAGAATTTGACTGTAATAAAGGGAAAAAAAAAGTATACAAAACTCTCATATATTTCCTACTCTACGAAGTACAAATTGATCTTTCCTACTCTACGATCTTTCCTACTCTACGAAGTACAAATTGATCTCAACTTTTAGTTTTGAGAAATTTATGCTTAGTACTTATTTTTAAAACTTATTTTCGTAAATAATTATTTTTAATTTTTCTTTCAAAAATATCTATTTTTATGGTCTATGTTTTATATACAAAAATACGAGTGATCCATATTTATAATATAAATTTTTTCTATAAGGTATACATTTTATGTATAAAATATGAACGATATATATTTATAATGTAAATGTTTACTATAGATTTTTCATTATAAATTTGACTTGCAATATACATTTTAAAATGTGTATCAATTTTTAGTGTAATTTTTATTCTTAAAATGTAGATCATTGTATATATTTTATGCATTGGTATATATTTCATATGTAAAATGGTGGTAGTCTACATTTATAAAAAAAATGTACATAAAAATAAGTATTTGTAAAATAAAAATAAAAACAGGATATTCATAGTTTTTCATTGTCAATAAAACCGGCCCACTGATGTTCTATACATGGTAAGAAAATTAGAGAAACTTAAAACATATGCAAAATACAAATATACTAAGAGAGAAAATTGCCTTCAAGCCTCCGACCCTCTCCAATCCCGTCGACCTTTTCGCGAAGTTGAATTCAAGGGTTAAGTGAGCAGCACAACTTAACACATTTGTCGCCACCTTTTATTTTTCTTGTTTTATAGTTGGGTTGGGTTAATCTTATTTGCGGTCCCGAATAATAAGTGACAGCTTGGTATTAAAATATTGTGATCATAATTATTGTGTTGTTGGCCAATTGGAGAGGAATTATGCTGTAAGCATAAAGGTGTGGTTATGACAAAAGATTTATTTAGGTATAAATCAGTACAAAAGATTTGTGTTGTTTTAAGTAACATTTAGCAACTGAGTTATCTTAGTTATTTATGTGTGAATTTAGGGATCAGGGTTCAAATTTTCTGTAATGTGTATTATTTTTTAAAAGAATTTGTAATAAATAGTGATCGTTAATTAAGTCTCATTTTTTTAAAAAAAAAAAATAATATTTAATTATTTAGTGGATAATAGATTGTATGCTATATGATTTTCCTATTATAGAAATAATGTGTCGTTGCACTTAGAGAAGAAAAAAAATTCTTGTTTAAATGCAAGATTTAAGTATTTGATAATCCCTATTTGTACTTTTCTCACACCAATTTTAAAATAAATCTTCGAAAATTGAATTATAATGCTTTTCTATTTTAAACAAAAAAGTAACGAGTACTTTTTAATAAGGATGTACAAAATCCACAGGAATCAATATTATCGAATCCATAAAGTACAAATTGGATTAAATTGAATTTTAAAAATCTATACTTTTAAATATACTCTATTTTAAAATTATGTTTGGTTTGATGCAATGAATATTGGAATAGAATGATAATTCCAACAAAAATCTATTCTATTATTTAGTTTGACAAAGAAAGTATAAGAATAATTATTCCACTGGAATTGTTATTCCACTAGACCAATTCCGTTCCCATATAAAATTTAAAAAGTTATTACTTTTCAAAATTATCCTTTAAAATATCTGGAATATTTATTGAACAAAATACAAAATTAATTTCCACCTATCTCAAAACTTTATTGCACTTTTTTTTTCTTTTTTAATCTTATTTGTCGTTCATATAGATTATTTTATTGTAAAATATATCCATTTTCATTGTTCAAATCTTTTTTTTCAATGAATATTAATTTTTTGTTTGATATGACTATTTATTTAATACATATGATATAAATATTTTCCAATAAAAGAAAAGTCACTGACACACAAGTACTACACAGATAGAAAATTTTTCAGCTTAACAGCATAGGTTTTTTCAAAAAAAAAATTTAGAGAAAATAGAGGAGATAACGGTACTTTAAAAAGAATTTTTTTTAATACCACTAGACACATAAAGGAGATAATTGAACATAAACATAATTAAAAAAAATAAAAAGAAAAAAATAAAGAGAGGATTTTGAGTAGTACAGATCGACTACATGCCATGTAAACGTAAACTGAACTATACAAAAAATTTTCTTAAAAAATTTAAATCATCCAAATTCATATTGTTAATTAATATTTTTATTCGAATATAGTATAACAACAATGGTAATTACAATATTTTAGTATATTACAAGACATAGATTAAAGATTAAAAACTAGGGGTGTCTTTGTAAAATAATAATTATTCCATTACACCCCAAATACTAGCTAAACGTAGTCAGGTTAATTCCAATTAGATTTAGTTGATCATTCCATTCCTATTTCAAGTTTGTTGTATTCATATTCCTATTCATATTTTATTCTATTCCATCAAACTAAATATTATCTAAAAATAACTGATCCAATCTAATTTTTACTTAGGTACAAATACATATAATTTATACATTTTTTTATAATTTATATATAATGTAAAATTTTATATTAGTTATAGTTTAAGGCATAAAATTTCATTATAGGACCTATCACACATTATTAATAATTTCTATAATACAAAGGTCCAAATTTGTGTTATAACAATATAATTCAAAACAAAAAGGCCAAGTAGAGCCTATTTATAGGGCTTATTAAGAGAAATTAGGTTAAATATGCATCATAAGAGGCATATTTTGGCACATATGCTTCTCTTAATAAAATTCTGAAAAATATGCTTATACCCACCTGAAATGTCACTTCTGCTCTTAATAATTGGTTTACAATGTATATGTCGCTCTTCTCCTCTTTAACCTAGTTATAGCTCATTATTCCTCCCTTTATATCCTCACAATCTATCCTGTAATCTCATACTTGAAGTTATCACACTGTCTAAGGAGTTGAAATCCTAAGAGCAGAAAAGAAGAAAAGGATAAAAGTCGAAAAAACAGAAAAAAGACTTGGCGGTAAGACGAAGAACGGAAATCCATGAAATGAGTATGTAATTTATATGTTCAAATGTTATAGGTACTGTTTGAAATGGTTTTTAACTGAATTTCGATATGTTACGAGCATAATTTATACATTAAAAGTTGTTTTCCGGGTCTGGGATTATCTGTAAAAATCTGGATTTATAAAAAAATAAGACTGCCTCACGATAAGCATCGAATTTTCGATGTAATTTCGACCATATTTCGATGAAGTCTGAGATGTAAGAATTTCGTTGACTATATTTCGATTATAATTCGATGGTAGTCAAATTTTCGACCTATTTTCGATGACTATTTTTGATTATTTTTTTCGATGACTATTTCGATTATTTTTTCGATCAATTTCGATGTATTTTGATTATAATTTCAACCAAATTTCGATGAAGTCTGAGATGTAAGAATCTCGTCGACTATAATTCGATGGTAGTCGAATTTTCGACCTATTTTCGATGACTATTTCGATTATTTTTTGACCAATTTTCGATGGCTACAAAATATAAATTCTTCCTTTTACATTTTATGATTTTTTCTGTTGAATCTAATTTCATTTTTTTGTTTCATCTACAGAGTCACGTTTCAACATCATAGTTTTATATAACAGTAAATGGATGTTTTCGTTAGAGAAAATATTATGGTCTTATATTGCTAAAGAAAGTAAGGCCATGGGTGTATGGATGGGTATAACTTTTGTGATCCTTGTAGATAAGCTGTATGAGGTGATTGGAGTTGATAAAAATCATTTTGATTTAGAACTTAAGGTTGTTTATAAATGTGATAGTGGAGATGGAATCCCTATTCCTCCAACGAAGATTACTACTGATAGTGACCTAGAAATTTGGCTTGAGGAGATGTCTTACTTTATTTAGAACCGTACTCCTTTATGTGTGTCCATTTTACCGAAGTTGACACCTGTGGGTGAGGGTTGCAGTCAAAATACTTCATTTATACCTGAAACAGGTGCAGAGAAATTAGATGGATTAATGGAATGCTTTGGTGAAGTAGCTAAGACTCCAGGGACAACAACATGGACTTCAAGTAGTCGAGTGCATAGAGTAAGAATAGTAGATAATGAAGTGAAGTGGAGTGCTCCCTTGTTTTCAGAGGGAGAATTGCCGCAAAAAACACCTAACAACTTGTCAGTTGGATCTTCTAATTTAGTGAAAATTGTGATCGGTCAACTATTTGAGAGTAAGGAAAACTTGAAGCTGAAGCTATACTTGCATGCAATGAAGTGCAATTTTGAGTTCAAGGTAAAAAAGTCAGGCAAAGACTGTTGGTTTATAAAATGTATAGACAACAATTGTACGTGGTGGTTACGAGCTAGAAAGGTGGAGCAATCTGATATGTTTGAGGTATGAAGATATGTGCCTGAACACACGTGTTCGTTGGCAATAAGGCATAAGGACAACAGACAAGCAGTACCATGGGTTATTGGACATTGCATTAAGAGAAAGTATACAAATCCAGTCAACCCTAATTATGCCCCTCGATTAATAATCGACGATTTTTCTAAAGACTATGGGATTAACATGACATATGAAAAGGCATGGAGATGTAGGGAAAAAAGCACTTCTATATGTGAGGGGAACAGTGGATGGTTCATACCAAAAGCTACCATCTTACCTATATATGTTAGAGAAGACTAAACCAGGAACAGTCACGCATTTAGAGACCGATGAGATGAGATGTTTCAAATATTTCTTCATGTCACTGGGTGTATCTATTCGGGGCTTTAGAATAGCATATTGTCCTATGCTATGTGTGGATGGATCCTTCTTAAAAATAAATTGTGTAGGGACAATGTTGGCTGTGATTGCACAAGATGCAAACAGGCAGTTGTATCCTATTGCATTTGGAGCAGTCGACTCAGAGAACAATGACTCTTAAATGTATTTTATCATGAAACTAAAGTAAGCAATTGGAGACGTTGAGAACTTGGTCTTCGTATCGGACCAACATCCAAGTATTACGAATGTATTGTCGACTGTGTTCTCTGAAGCACACCACGGAGCTTGCATACATCATATTGGTATGAATATCTAAGCAAAATTCAAGACTGATCATTACCATAGTGAGTACTTCTTGGCGACAAAATCCTATCGGATGAGTGACTTTCTTCATCATTTTGAGAATATCAAGGTCAAGATCAAGCCATTGCTAATTATTTAGAAGAAATAGGTATTGAGAAATGGAGTCATGCGAACTTCTCTGCTATTCGTTACAACATCATGACAAGTAATAATGCTGAGAGCTTTAATAACACGAGTGAAGATGCACAGAAGTATCCTATCACAACTTTTGCGGGTTTTCTGAGGTATACACTACAAACTTGGTTCTTTAAAAAACGAACATTGGCAATGGAATCCAATAAACCATTATCGAAAAAGATTGAGAAGAAATTGGAGGACCGTATTGAGGCTGTGAAGACTTTGATTGTTCAGCCTCTCAGCTACTATGAGTTTTATATCATGGACGGGATAGAGACGGTCAAGTTAACTTACAGACAAAGACTTGTAGTTGTAGGAGGTTTGATTTGACAGGTCTGCCATATACGCATGGATTGGCGGCTACTCTAAGTCGACGCATCAATCCATATTCCTTGTGTTCCTAGTATTATACAGTTGACGCATGGCTATACTCATATGCAGATACTATATATCTAGTAAGAAATGAAGACGAATGGGATATACCTGATGATATTAGCAGACGTATGGTGGAACCACCTCCTTATAAACCAAAAGCTGGCCGGCCAAAAACAAAATGTACAAAGTCAAAAGGGGAGAAGATCATAATGCAATGCCATTGTAGCCATTGCAGTAGAAAGGGCCACAATCGGGCAACTTGCAGGTACATGATACCAACAGCTTCAAATAAATAATTTTGTATAAAAAATCAAATAACAAATGATGTATCTTGAGAATTTTGTATTATTAATTTTATCATTTTAATATTAGGATTTTAAGTACAATGTTGTAATGAATAATTTTAATATTTTAGTTAGAATAAGTTTGGAATATTATTTACTTTATTATAATAATATAATGTTTTGAAAAAATTGCAATAGTCGAAAAATCCTCGAAAATGAATCAAAATGAATCTAAATGTCATCGAAAACAGTGACGAATATCATCGAATTTCGACTCTGGTTAACAAGCTGAATTATATCTCTTTCGTTTTGACTTCAATTATTAACCTGAGTATGCACAGTAACATAATACATGCATAATACAACAGATACTCTATCCCAAATAAAATTATTTACAAAAATGAGCAAAACTATACAAAAATTTATTATACACCTATGACTATATATTCTGGTAGAATAAATCTACACATAATTTCTGTCTTGAATGTTGCATAACATCATCAATAATGTTGGATAGTAGAATATCGGCTAACAGACATTCCAAGTGCTTTACAACAAAAACGCCGCAATCTCCACTACAAAGGCAAATAATTCTAGTTAGTGTCAAAATAACCAATTAAAGAAATGTTTGTTAATATCTTTATATTATATTGAATTACCTCTTCGTTGTTTGTGGCACTATATTGGGAGGTAACCTTCTAATATCAAAATCACGATATTTCGTCATTGTAGTCAAATCAAGAATATCGCGATCAGCGACTCCTTCTACATTCAGCAGAAAATATGGCAACATCTTCATTATTGGACGTATGGCTTTCTCGACACATGCATCATCATATAATGCTTGGTCAGAGTCATATATCGTCATCATATGCGCAAGAAGATTTATCTACACAAGAACCCAATGATTTGAACCGATGTTCAAGGGATAATAAACTTCGTCAACCTCCTCCCAGCCACGTTGAAAATTATCCGCATCTCCTTTAGCATAGTTAGTAAGCTAGTCATCCCACAAAAACCTCGCTTTATTAGAGGTTTTTCGGAATACATCCCACCGACCATTCATGCATGCAATGTAGACTGTGTCCGCAAGGGCGACCTTCTTTCTATAAGTCTTTGAGAAAAGCCAAAGACGTTCTCGTATCAACCGAAAAGCCGCATCAATATGCTGCAAATAGAGAGAATACAATAACTTTTAAGTGAATATAAAAAAGAATTTCAAAATGAAGAAAGAAAAATTTAATTATAAATCCAATTACCTCATCTGCAAGCCACTTCCAAGGAGTCTGCAGGTGAAATCCAGTAGTAGCATCACCAGTGGGAAGCTGGATTGGTTTCCGGTTATTAATAAGTCCTGCAAGCTATCTCCTAAATGTATCAAGCTATTTATTTTCAATTTTCTGGAATGGGTTTGGTTTGCATGGATCATTAACCTTGAACTTCTTGTTTGACGGATCAGTGTAGTCAATGAGTCCTTTAGATCGTTGGCCGACCCGTTTCTTCCTCCCAAACTTAACTGTAGCCACCTCAGCTAGTTGTAACTCTTTCACTCCCGGAGTTTGTTGCTCTTCAGGAGTGTGCTTTTTAGTGGGAGTCCTTATAACAACATCTTCACTTGGCTGATACCCTTCAAGAAGGACATCCGACTGGGTGGCCTCAGATTCAAAACCAGTTGGCTGCTGATGTGCTTTGATTTCCTCCATCATCTTCAACAACCTATCAAGTTTATCATAGACAATCACTTGGTTCGCCTTCAGTTCAGTCTAGTTTGCCTTCAACTCAGCGATGTCAGTCTTCAACTCAAGATAGAACTTATGTGAACGAGGCACCCATCTAATGGTTTCTCCTCTACTTTGTTTGTGGGAGTGTCAAAGATGCCCGCCTCCTCTGCAGCTCGTTTTGCTTCAGCCGCCTTCTTCTTGTTCTCGTTCTCATCCTCAACATCAATTCCCTCTTCCTCAACTCCAGTTCTGCCGAGGCTATGGTGTGGATCATGATATATATGTTCATAGAATTCTTTCTCAGCCTCCCATAGATTCAATAACGCCTTTGTGATAAGCTGCAAGATAGTTCAAAATAAAGTTCAATCAACTTATGAATTTATAAAATTAATTATATAGAATAAAATCAATTTTTCGGACTTACTTTCTTAATCAAGAATACATCAATACAATCCATCATTGATGGTGTTTTATTGCTTGTCCATGAAAGTATCCTTGGGAATTTGATGCCAAGGTTTTCAGAAAATGCACCAGTAAGCTTGGGGATAGCCTCATAATCCTAATACAGTAAAGCAATGCTAAACCCATAGACTGTGTATTTAGCTTCCTTCGCTTTCTTATTCTTTTTTATCTTCTGAAAGTAGTTTTCTCTATGATGCATCATGTCCTTATTCAAACTAGGAAACGTTTTCTCGCAAGATCGCCTTCCCCATGAATAATTAAAGAAATCCTCCTCATTCTCTACAAAAGAGAGCATATCCATTAGAATCTTGGTGCTTGACTCATGTGCCATCAAGAACCCATCTACCAAGTAGTACAACTCCAACTTCCATACGTCTTCCTTCTCCTTACAATTTAGAAATGTAGCTTCTAATTCACCGGATCTCACATTAGTTTCATTATTCAGGTATGTCTCCCTGAGTCTCATGCTACTAGATATAGATATGTACTTCACAACGTCTAGATCTTTGTCAAAGTTTAATGTCATTATCAATGCAAACTCAATAAGCCCGAATCTCAAGTTGCTATCCCCAATGAAAAACTGCAATTTCGCCAGATTTTTGGATTTCACCTTCCTCAACAATAGTTGGTGTATAAGTACTCCTGATGCTTGCATTGGAAGAGTAAGAAAAAACTACTTAAACGGACACTGCTTTGCCCTCTCTAACAAATCATACTTCGACATCACCGTTGTTCATTTTATAGTAACCCTTCTAAGAAAGTGTTTCCCAAAAAGTACAAGGAGTTTTGACTTTTGATTTGGCATAAGAAGAACAAAGCAATTTAGACAAAATTTTTACAAATTTAACATATATCAAAAACATCTAAATTACGTCGAAATATAGTTGAAACACATCCAAATAGGTCGAAAAGTGATCGAAATTTCGTTCATTTTGATTTCGACGACATTTCGATTGTCATCGAAAAATCCTACAGAAACTATCTTAAATGAGAACAAATAGCCAGAAGGTCGAAATTGTCCATCGAAAAACAGAGCACGTCGAAATGGAATCGAAAATTAATCAAAAACAGTCGAAAAAAAATTAACTACTAGCTACTAGAAAAGGTCATCAAACTATCATCGAAAAACAGTCGAACTAACATCGAAAATTTAGAGCAGCCTTATTTTTTATTTCCAAATGTCATCGAAAATGTATCGAAATTTCAGCACTATTCATCGAAATCTCATCGAAATAAAATCGAAACAAAGTCGAAATAATATCGAAAGTTTATTTTACCTATTTTAAAATATCATCGAAACGGAATCGAAATTTCGACTCTGTAAATCGAAACAAAGTCGAAATACTATCGAAAATACGTCGAATTTCACGTGATTTTTCGGTACTATTTTCAGCCATACTCATCGAAATATGAAATTTTAACGAAATTAATCGAAAATGCATCGAAAAAATGTCGAAATGAAGTCAAAAATTACGTCATACAAAAATTTCATCCAAAAATTCCTAAATCGTCTTCTACTATAAATGCCCTAAATTCAAAAAAATAAAACCTTCAAATCATATTTTGCTTACCTTTTTTTGGAGACTCATTTTTCTCAACATAATCCTAAACAGTGAGAGAGATTTACGATAGATGGCACGATGAGTTTTCGTCTTTCTCGGTTTACGGCACGATGGGTTATTGGCTCTTCAGAGAAGGAGACGAAAGAGAGAGTTGGAGAGAGAGAAATGAGGAGTTTCTGAGGGAAGTATGACGGACAATCATTTAAAAGTGAGGCATATTTTTTCTTAGGTATTAGTAAAGGTATTTTCGTCCACAAACATATTTTTCAAATATTTTTTAACTTGCGCATATGGGCCAAAATAGGGATATTATGAAGCATATTTAACCTAATTTCTCCTTTATTAATCGAGCCTAAGCAAAAGTACCCGATTCAATCTACATATTTCATTAGGTTAGTTATTAAATTTTATATAAATTGGATTAAATTAGATGTGATTTCTAAATCGAATGTAATATGCTATAAAAAAAAAATATGAGAATCAAATTGGATAAACACCTACTTTGAAAATACAATTTCTTTAAATATATTTTAAAAAATTTACATAACAATGTTAGGATTTTAGAAACAATCCTTGTCATACTGCTTACGTTTTGCGTTTTGCGTTTTAGATACGAATTTTTACATGCTAGAAATGGTACACTATTTTCTAGGATAACATCCTGATTCACTTTCTCCCGTTTAGAAAGTCGATGGTTGTTGGATTATAAAATATTTATCTAGTTTTTCACTTTTCATATTTTACATCTTCTTGACAACAATTACCACATCACCATGTTTAGTAAGTTTAAATATTATTATTATTTTGACTTTTTGACACNCCCCCCTCTGGAAAGAACGTATTTTTATTTACTTATTTATTTTTTTACGAGTTAGGCAACATATTTTAGATATGCTAGCCAAAAGCAGGTTCAATCAGATGCCCCTGTCATCTACCTAATTCTGAAAAAGGGAACTTAAATCCTATTTTGGTCTCTGACTTTCGAAATGTCCTAGCTTTAGTGCTTGGATTATTACTATTTTTTTAATTAGCTTTTGTTTCTAGATTTTTAAATTTCCAATAAGTTTTTAGGAGAATGGTCGATATTTCAATGTTATTCAAAAATGTCATTTTTTTTAGGTTCAGTAACTTTTTTTTTTAAATGTAGCTTAAATAATGATCAACATTTATTATAAATTAAAAAAAATAATACACATAATTAAGACTTGAACTTTTGATCCTCTAAATATACATAATCTTAAAATTTTAGAGTAGATGCATTATGAGGCCCGTTATAAAAAAGAGTTAGAGGAATAAAAAAAGAAAAGACAATGACTCGATCAACGTAAAGTGGGACATAATCTTTAATCTATAAGACTCCACTTAGAGATGTCAATATAGGTTAGTCCGTTATATATAATAAAGATTGAGCTGAGCCTTAACAATAGGCTCATAGATGCTGCCCGTCTTATATTTTTGTCGACTCATATTTAGTTATTTTAAATATATTTCTTAATTATAATTTTAAAAAAATTCAATTAAATATTTTCATTTATATTCTTTTAATGTTATTTATTTATTTATATATATTTTTAATTTATTCAAAGTTTAAAAGAATATGAATGAGTTTTAGATAATATTTTAGTTCACGTATATATTTGATATTTTAAAGTATATAACAATAACAAAATTAGGCCTACATTTAGTTTGCATAAGCATAACCCATTTAGGTGCAACATATTTAGGCTCGCATAAGCTTTGGGGATGGGCTCATTGCTAGTTATCACTATCTTTTTTTTACTTTTTTTCCAAAAGAATATAGTGTTCTCGAGATTATTGTTGTTTTCCCTATTTTTGGTTGTTAAGGATATATGTTGATGTCGTTTTTATTTTTATTTTAATGTTTTAAATGTTGTCTTTAGTTATTATTGTACTATTATGTGTCTCGAGCTTTAAGTTTATGGGGCTCGGAAGTATAAAGCTTGATGTCGTTTCTAGTTATTACCGATTTTTATTTATTTTTTTCAATGATGTTATGAGGTACGGTTGACTCAAGCATTTTCGGGTGAATTCTTTAATATAGACCCTTATAAAAAAAATGAAACAAATTTTGGAATTAAACTCTCTATATTTCTCTTTTCCTCAAGTTTCTCGTATTTGGAGGAATATCTTTTAGTAAACATATTTACTTTAATTTCTTAGGTATAGATTATAAAAACAAAACAACTTAAGGCAAGATACCAATAAAAGAATATTGAAATAGCTACTATGAAATTCAAACAGCAACATTAATCATTAGTCAATAAATTAATAAAAAATGAGATTTTAAAAAAACAAACAAGAATCAACTTATTATTAAGCAAATAAGTAATTAAGAATTTGAAGAGAAAGAGTTTGAAAGATGAAAATAAATTGGCTTTTTTTTTCGGAAAAGTGTACTGTAAAATCAAAAACCAAATAGATGTCTATTTATAAGTAAACAAAAAAATGGTTTATAAATTCTAAAAATGAGAAACATTAATGGTTAAAAAAAGTTAAGACAAAGAGCTATCCATTCTTTTCAAAAATTTTAGATCACATATTACTTTAAAAGATGGTTTAATTATTTTCTAAAAAAAAGGATGGATTAATTATGAAGATGTAATTTGAAAAGAAATAACTGTAGAAATATAGAAAGATGATGCATAATTTTTTTTAAAGGAGATAATCTATAATTAAAATATTTAGTTCTTATTGAAATTTGAGAATTAAGATTTTGTTTGACTTTTCAAATAAGAAAATGATTGAAAAATCAGATATTATTGTTCCGAAATACAGGCTACTTGATATTTTTCTAATATTTTTTAATTTTTTTTCTTTCAAATGTTTTAAAAAAGAAAAATAGTACTAAAAAGAATTGGGGGCTTGGCTTAAGGTTGGGTCTTAGGCATAGGCCTAAGTTGCCTATATAGCTTCAGTCGGCTCTGAGGTTTTCCTTTTTCTTACTTTTTGTGGCATAAATATTGATGTCCTTTTTTAGTTAATTACTGTAGTATTTTTTTTTTTGGAAAGAATTACTGAACTATTTTCAGTTTGGAGCGAAATAAGTTTGGGTGTGAGGTTAGATTTTAGTTGGAGGATAAAATGAGTGCTGTCTTTCGTTTTCATTATTATTATTTTTTTTCCGAAAAGGTGCTGTCTTTCATTTTTTCATGTGCCAATTTAGATAACATACTTTATCTTAGTTTGATGCGTTTTTCTCCAAAAAATGATGTTTAGAATTTTTCTGTGTCAGTGAATTACTACCCAGCACTACATATGCACTGTATAACGCTATCTTTTCTTTGAATAGTTTTGTTTTAAAATTTTTTTGGTCTATTTTTAAATTTGGATGTGAAATTCATATTCAAATTTGATGTAATTATCTTTATGATTATTATGATTTAATATTTATCGTCTTTTGATAAAGCTATATTTTTAAGATAAAAAATTAACTTTGATGTGTAAAAAACAGACTTTTTATTTTATTTTATTACTCCATAGCTTCCATTTTTTATGTTCTACTTCTCTGTTTGAATAAAATCTAAAAATTGAAAGAGTGATTCTATTGCCATTCCAAATTTTTTCTCTCTCTGCTCATTTTTCTAAATACACACCTTACAAAATTATAAGTTTTAAGATTTTTTTTGATACGCCTCTTAAATTTTCATAAGTACAAAAGTACTTATTAGTAAATTTTTTTTTGAAACATTTCTTTTTTCCACCACCTAATACTTTACTATCAATTAGTTTTTAAAACTTTTTTTATTCTTTCCTATTTTTATTGGTTTCTTCAAGATCTTCCATAGTTAAATACCATGATTTTTGTATTTTGCTCAATCATGTAATTAAAAAAAAAAGAAAATAAATTCAATAACATAGTGAAAACTTTTCTCATTTTCTTTCAGTAAACATAACTTTTTACTTTGTGTTACAAAGAAACTGTGTAATAGATTGTAATCGGCTATAGCAATTATTCTTAATATATATATATATATATATATATATATATATATATTTGCCAATTAAGTAAGTATTTTTTTATTTACGTGTGTGTATTTTTTTTAGCTGTTAAATTATTATTAGCAAATCATCATTATATGATGATCTAATGAATATAATAAGTTACATGAAAATATATGTATTATTAATACTATTTCTTTTATTTATTTTTTATGATGAAAAAAATATACATAATAAATTTTTATTAGCCAAAATAATATTTATGTGTAAGTTTAAAAAAAATATCTATTAGATGGGTGGCGTATATATATATTTATCAATAAACTCTATATATGTATACATGAAAATAATTTAAAAAAGAAAGAAAAAAACTGTTACTTCAAACAATATATATATTTATACAATATATATATATATGTTATTGTTGTTTTTAGTTTTTCTTGTAATATAATTAATAGGTAACAAAAGGATATTCTTTGTATATATATAAAAGACAATATTAGAATGGATTGGAAATTGCCTCCAACATAAATTCTAATTAAGAAGGAAAAAAAGAGCGAATAAGGGAAATCTTAAAGCAAAATTAAATGCATAATAGTCAAATTTCCCATTATACGGAGGGGTGCGTTACGAAATTTGATTTTGTTATTTATTGACATATGAATGTATTTATGTCAATTTAGATAAGTATATTTTTGTATTTAATTAATTAATTAGAAAAGGGCGAGGAAAGGAAAAAAAAAATGACCCACCCAAATTCAAATTAATATGATAAAATTGAGAAGAAAAGCAGAAAATAAAAAACTAAAACGAAAAAGAGGTTGGGGTAATATTCACCATCGTGACTGGCACCGAAATCCCAACACCAAATAGAGAGACTCTCTTCGAACACAAGCAAGCAAAGCAAAGCAACCAATTTCAACTAACCAGTCTCAAAGTCTCAACCCTCTTCTCTATCTCCGTCTCTTTCACTCTTCATTCATTCGTTTCCAAATTTCGATTAGATCTGTATCAGAGAAACACAACCCACTTCCCCTTTTCGAAATTGGATTCAGACCCACCAAAAACTTCACCATTTAGTAGAAGAAAATGCAGAGCAGGGGATCGAGTGCCCGGCTCTCGGGCATGGCATTTCGATCCCGAGTACCAACTCTTTTGCTCTCCATGTTCGCTACCTTCGCTTCCATCTATGTCGCCGGCCGGTTAGTTTTCTATTACCATTTTTGATTTTGTAGAACTTTATTCATAATTTATTTGAATTTTCGGGTGTT
Organism: Parasponia andersonii; assembly: GCA_002914805.1. Lineage (NCBI taxonomy): Eukaryota > Viridiplantae > Streptophyta > Magnoliopsida > Rosales > Cannabaceae > Trema > Trema andersonii. The sequence goes on from JXTB01000250.1 coordinate 25,206, forward strand.
ATATAGGCTATGGCAGGATGCCCAAAATAGAGTCTATTTGATTAAAGAGCTTGATAAGATAACTGGTCAGGTGGGTTTTCATTCACTCTCTGTTTTGACACCCTTAAATTTTTGTTCTTTTGGGATTTTGCGATGCTTCTTTGTGTGTGCAATTTTATTATAGGAATCAAACTTGAGCTATTCCTTGTTCAAATTAAGCAACTGGGTTATATTTGTAGTGTCTCAACTTGGGTACCCACATGTAGAAATAGTTGACTTATTTGGATCAGTTAAGTTTAATCGATTGTTTTTGGTTTTAGGGTCAATCTGCGATATCAGTGGATGATACATTGAAAATCATAGCCTGCAGGTAAAGAATATTATCATTTGATTGACTGTGTTCCGAAAAAATGGGGGCTTGATCAAGTCATGCATTTCAGGGAACAAGTAAAGAAATTATCAGCTCTTGAAATGGAGTTGGCTGCAGCTAGACAAGAAGGTTTTTATTTGAAGCGCTTGACGGAAACTAATGGAACTCACTCTAAGAAAAGGCCCCTAGTAGTTATTGGAATCCTCACGAGGTTTGGTCGCAGCAACAATAGAGACGCCATTCGTAAGGCATGGATGGGAACTGGTACTGTCTCATTAGTCTTTGTTTTCAACTGTTTTCCCTTCTTGGATCAGTTAGGTTTTGTTTGTGTTCTTCCTTTTCATTTGGCCTTATTTATCCTATTAGCACAGGGATGTCTGTTTTTAAAATATGCATTTGCCAAGTCGTTAGAAACGAGGAGCTTTTCTAGACAGTGGTACAGGATGATATTACCACTCAAATATTAATCTGAATAAGTGCTATACTGGATTGAATATGGGTGCTAACAACACTGGGCATCTAAGGAGAATTCAAGATAATTTCGATCTTTGATGAAAAGAATTCAATAGTAGCTATTTGTTGTCTCAGGTATGCATCTATATAGGAGTGAATGCAAATGAAATGCCTAATATCATGTTGCAAGAAGATTTAAAATCTAAGTTAAGTTTGAACTGTCATGGCTAGATTGCATTTATCAGTAAGCTGTTTATGAAAAAAATACCACCCTATGCCCTATAATAAGACTGCATCTGGCTAAACAGTGAAATGTTACTTTCGAAAGGAATGAATTGGGGTCATTTAATATTTCAAACAAAAGGTATATCAATGTGGAGCTTAGTTGTGCTACAAGTATTTGCTGTGTTTAACATTTTTCTCTTAAGTATTTTCTATGGAAGTTTTAAAAGGGAAGAATTGTTTTTGCAGGTGCTGCTTTGAAAAAACTAGAGAACGAGAAGGGCATAATTGCACGATTTGTCATTGGACGAAGGTCTTTCTCTTTTGTTTTGTTATAACCTTTTTTTAATTGTTTTCTTTTTGTTCTTTATTATTTAATTTTTATTTCTTTGGGAGTGGGGGAAGGGGTTGAAAGTGTATTTCCCCTCTTAAATGGTTTTCAGTTAGAGACCTCTGCCTGATGATTTATTTTACTGCAGTGCAAATCGTGGTGACCAGTTCGACAGAGCCATCGAAAGTGAAAACAGGAAGACCAATGACTTTGTCATCCTTGTGCGTTTTATGTGTCAATTATTTGATTAAGAATGCTTTCCTGGAACTCAAAATTGTTCTTTAAGCTTCAATAATCTAACTATTTTTGAATCCCTTTTCTTGGCAGGATGACCATGTGGAGGCACCTGAGGAATATCCAAAGAAGGCTAAATTGTTCTTTGCTTATGCTGCAGATAAATGGGATGCTGAGTTTTATGCTAAAGTCAACGATGATGTTTATGTAAATATTGGTTAGTTAAATCACTCTCTCGAATTGTGTAATGTTTAACCTATTCTTAATGATAAGTGTAAAAATCTACTTATAAACTAGAAAGAATTAAAAAAGCGATTTTGGAATATGACTCTTTCATGATCAAATTATACTAAACTTTATCCAACACATTTTCCCATACTTGAGAAAATGAAATAATACTGAGGGGGTTTTTTAACCTTCATTCTGTGATATAAGCACAGTTTGGAAATATCATTATTTTAGGAAAGAGTTGTTTCTATATGTATCACCTACATATATCATATGCACACTACAAAAAGATTATGTAATTGATTTTTTTTTTTTTTCAAAACATTTCCAATTCCTAAACTGTTAATGTCTTTTTTTGGGGACCTATTGCCCAGATGCTTTTGGAGCTACCCTAGCTACTCATTTGGACAAGCCTCGTGTTTATATTGGCTGCATGAAATCAGGCGAAGTTTTCTCTGAACCGTGAGTCTGACCTAAAGAAATAAGGATATGTTGTTTGCAAGATAATAGTTGAATATTATTTTGGACAAAATCTTTCGGCATTCTTATTATTTGTATTGTGCTTCCTCTTTTTCAGGGGACATAAGTGGTATGAACCAGACTGGTGGAAATTTGGTGACAAAAGATCGTAAGTTGTACTGAAACGTTATCTAATTTTTTGTAGGGCCTATGGCCTTACCTCATTATGATTATTCCTGTTCGCCAGAAATATGTATCTATTTGGTCATTAAAACTTTTTTTTTTCACAAATCTTCTGTTGGGCTAATTGTTTTTACATCCAAGTCTTTGTTTGCTTGGAGTTTATACACCCATCTCATTATACTCCGTTTGTGCTCCTCCTCTAGAGTATTCAGTAATATCAGAGAACTGGGAGTAAAATGTGATCAAATATGTACGCACAAACTCCTATTATTATAACAATAAAGATGAAAAAACTGCAGTCATAATCTCATAATAGGGACTAAGTACATATATGCATTCTTTTAATTTCTATAATGATTTACATATATGCATTCTTTTAATTTCTATAATGATGGCGTGATCTCCTGCATCCGGAGCACAGTGCATTTACAAATGCCTTTACTTTTGCTTTTGAAAATTTTTGGAATGTTTCAATTTGTTTAGCTTTAACCAAACGTGTAATGTAGATTGAAACTTAACATTTAAGAACTCATTAGAAAGGCGAGTTTTGACAAAAAAAAAAGGTGAGGCTTTGGTACTTGCATAACAATCACATGATGTACCACCCTTGGCTTCTTTAATTTCGTTTCTTCTTGAAAGATATTTTAACCTCCATACTAATACATAGCTGGTGTAATTACCACATGATTTAAACTTGCCCATGCATTTCTGTAGCTTCCATTCATGCATTTAAGGCTTTTTAAATTGAAAACTAAGCCTGTGGTTGTCAACAGATATTTCCGTCATGCTTCTGGTGAAATGTATGTCATATCACAAGCTTTGGCCAAATTTATATTGATAAATAGGTGAGTGTTTTCCCCTTCAACAACGAGCCCCAATTGCATATAACCATAGATGCAAGGATTAACCTGTTGTTAACTGAATTTACAGATCTATTCTCCGTACGTATGCGCATGATGATGTGAGCGTTGGATCTTGGTTTATTGGGCTTGATGTCAAACATGTTGATGAAGCCAAGTTTTGCTGCTCATCTTGGTCAACAGGTTTCTTCATCTCTCCTTCTCTGTCTTTCATTTATGAGTTATCGCACCATTTTGTTTTTCAAACTCCCATTTATTCTTATTTTGATCAAAGTACAAAGGTACAGATTTTCTTGCCTTACTTCCTGGAGATAATGAAGATGGCTCTTTTTTTCCAGGAGCTATATGTGCCGGTGTTTGACTTGATTTTCTTTGGTATTGTTTGGAGACAATAAACCTGATGTAGAAGGTCGTTTTGAAGATGTTTAGTCAACAAATCGAAAAAGCATAGTTCTTGTACAAGGTGATTCCTCTGTCAGATGAAAGAAATAGCTTCTCTCAACATTGTGACTGAAGACGCATAGGAGAATCAGACTTCAACCGATGTTTACAGAAACACAGAATGTAGGTCAATTTTTACGAGTATAGGAGTACTGCTGTTGATGGTGTTCTTTCGGCAACATGATGTAATTCCTGAGCATCATTTTGTCTCTGAGTTTATTCCTTGATGAAGAAACAGGAAGGCGATTCTTTTCTAGTGGCTTTTAAGGTTCATGGAACGTTCATGTTCCTTTGCATTGATGTTCATTCCCAACGCTGACCAATCTTTTGCATTGAGTATATAGTTTACTTCTTGTAATTCCAAACACTTAGCAATTTAAGACCATCCTTCGGCGCGTAACTTTGAAACGATCCAGATTAGTTCTCTATTCTGAAGTTTTTGCTATCTGTTATTCGTTTTTGGGCAATATTGGCTAAATATATCATTTAACTCCGGATTCCAATAAAAATCGAAATACTTGCATACTCTAGATCAGGTAAATCAATGTACAAAATATTTTTGGGGTAATGCCACTAAATTTATTAATGACTTATAAGTCTTACCCCTCTTTTTTATACGGTATGTCGGTTTTAATTATAAAGAACAATGAGATTAGAAACATCTAAATGATAGATGATGGTGGTAATTATTATATTAATGAGAGACGATAACAGTTATACGTATTTTAGGTATAATGACAACAACAATGATAGTAAAAGATTATTATTATTAGGCACTTAAAAACAGTGCTTCAAAAAAATCACAATAATATATAGTTTTAGGATTCATAATAAATTTATGACATTACATGTAAACAATGTCAACAAAATAGAGTCCTACATTATTAGTCACCTTCTTGATACACGAATAAGACTGTGTCAAAGACAAAGGAGATAGTGTAGTTTACTAGTTTTCACTTTTGTGTTGCAAACTTGTACCTGAAAAACTGCGAATTTCGTGGCTTATTCACCGACCTCCACGAACACATGGTTAGTTTTTGTGTTTTTGTGCACTTGATTCTGTATTTGCTAACTGGGTTTTGGCTATCTTACATTGTTGCATCTGGGTTTTGAGTATTTTGTTCTTTTGCCGCTGATTTTGTTTGCACGGGCAGACAAATAAAAATACTAGTTATCATTTTTTTAAAGATATTATTAACGAGGATGATGTGGTCGGTCCTCTTGTTTTGGAGTTTGGACTGGTCACTGGTGATTGGTTAGTGGTCAAGTTTCATCATTTATAAAGTTTTGAATTCTGTTCTTGTGTATTTTTCACAGAAAGAAAAAGAAAAAAAGAAGTCTTTCCAAATGGATAATAGCCATAGGTGGTTCCTTATTGTAATAACTTTAAGGACTTTCGTTGTCTACTAATGGCTTCCCTAACTAGAGAGAGGAGATTGTTGTTATGATTATAAATAAATATGGCAAGTCTGTGGTTGTGTGCACTGTTCAAGCTTGAATTTGGAGCCATGGAGGTTCTGAATAATCATATTTGTTTGTGTTGACATGCTCAAATGGTAATGGAGTCTGGTAGAAGCCTCTTATAGGAAGGTGCTTAAGTTTAGCATAACATGAACTCTCCACTTCTCGCTATGTGAACACTACCCTGAAGCTGAAAAATTGCACTTGTGATGCAGTCATCTGAAGACTGGACCTCGGAATCTAGAAAAGGATGTGGAGTGGGGATTCTGTTATGTGCTATAAGCAGAGAAATATTGAGAATGTGGAGCTTGGTGGACACCTTCGAGACAAGCTCATGCTCGCAGTTGAGTAATGCTTCTCTGCTATAAGGTCCCAACTTATTTTTTTCTGATGTTATGATTCGCATAGTGTGAAATATATTATTGCCTTCTGCTAATTTTTTTTTGAAATGCCTAGTATTACTCATTGTTTAACTAACTCTTGGTTTCGCATAAGGAGTTCAATTCATGTTCTGACACAGCCAAATACATTATCTGGGAATTGAAAATAGAAGAAAAATTCTGATTCATTCTTAATCTTCCCTCAGCAATCATATGTAACTGCTTAACATAACATTCTACTATATTTGGTGGAAATCACAAATAAGACACAACTAACCAAATAGAACGAACTAATTCGTGAATTAAATAACAAATTGAGGAAATCGAATCCCGAATATGGTGCAATGATGCCAAAGAACTTGCGAAAAGAAGTTAATAAAATACAAATAATTCAATTCTTAAGCCAAAGAGTGTAGTTCTTGAATGAGCATTCAAGATAGTTTGGAGCATACTCTTTGACCCTCCAGTGTACCTTCTACGCTCTCAGTTGGCCTCCCTGACATGTAGTTTTACAGTAATTGTATATTTGATCTCCCTTATTGTCCTTGTATATTTGGTATCAAGGTGGGAATGAGAAGGCCAAGGAAGAAGATGATGATATTACGAGTGTGATTCAGTAGACTGGAAATGAGACCAATATTCCTTGACCAGCTTCCCAAAGAGTGAACCTTCTTTCTTCATCAACTTCATTGGCTCGTCATACTCGACAACTTGTCCTGAAATAAGGGAAAAAAAAATTGCTTCAAAATTTTGGGCCCAAAATATTTCCTAAACCAGTCTCTCCAGGAATATGGGTTATTAGTTGCAGAAAAATGATCCACCTTTTTCATATGACATCAGTGTAATGAAATTTACCATTGCTCAAGGCAAGAACCATTGTGCAATCCATCACAGTTGGTATCCGGTGGGCAACTGTGATTACAGTACAATCTGCAAATTCAGTTCTAATAGTTTTCTGCAGAATCATATCAGTTGTGTTGTCTATGGATGCAGTTGCTTCATCAAGCACCAATATCCGACTTCTCCTAAGAAGAGCTCGCCCCAAACAGAACAATTGTCTCTGTCCCATACTCCAATTTGACCCATCATCCACAACTGAACAACAGAGAAAAACTTATACTAGTGATTACAAGCAAATATTTATGGCCACTATCTGATATATCGAGCTGTTGTCAGTACCTAATGAGTCCAAACCACCTCGTTTCTCCTGAACAACTTCTTTAAGCTGGCATTTTTCAAGAACCTTGAAAGTAAAAGAGAAAATATTAGCCCTTATTTGGTCAAAACCCTTTTCCAATTACCTAAGAACACTTCCTCTATCAAAACCCTTATCCAACTAGTGAAATAACAAAGTATGATTACCTCCCATATTTCGTGGTCAGAATGTTGAGATAAGGGGTCCAAATTGTATCTTACAGTCCCATTGAAAAGAGTGGGATCTTGAGGTATTACTCCAAAGCGTGATCTCAAATCATGGAGTCCAATTGTGGAGATGTCAATGCCATCTATTATAATCTTCCCTTTTGTAGGCTCTACTAGTCGAAATAAAGCTCCAATTAAAGTAGTCTTCCCACTGCCAGTCCTACCAACTATACCAATCTTATGCCCTCCTGCAAATGTGCAACTAATCCCACGAAGAACAAGTGGAGAATTGTCTCTATATTTGATCTGTTTTTTCATCACATCAACATTATGAGCATACCAATATTTGTTTTTTTGTTCTACTATTAATATATGTGCTCACGGCTAAAATATTATAGTCTTAATATCAAAATCAGAGAGTATTTTACCTGCAAGTCTTGTATATCTACTTTACCCACATCAGGCCAACTGGCTGGGGGGCGGTTTTCTTCTATAACTTCGGGTGCTTCACTCGGTATGTTCATGTATTGGTTTAGCCTTTCTACTGAAATGATGTAATTTGCGATAGTGCATTGGTTTTGAACACAAAATACGAGGGCCATGTTCAAAGAAAAACCATAAGAAAGTGACATCCCAATAAATCCTGCAGTAAGCCAAGGAATTTTTTTCACAGGCATGATTCCACTTTTGTCCAAATACGTGCAAAATTAATTTCACCTTAGTGAACTTTTAAATTACTGGAAGATATTATAAAGGCACAAGAAGAAAAGTTGCTAATTCTAACCTGAGCTAAATGTTTTGTGGGGGAGGAGAACAATGCCGAATGCTGCAGAAGTAAGAACTGCTGCACTAAGTGTTTCTAACCGTTGGATTAACCATTCATTTGCTGCAAAATTGTGAAAAAGTGGGCTAGCGTTTATGTCGATGAGTTCTAGGTTCTTCGTGAAGAAGCGTTCTTCCTCTTCAAAGGCTCTAATTGTTAAGGCTCCTGCCACAGATTCGGCAAGATGGTTTGACACCGAGGACTTGGTTGTACCGTTGATTCGCATTAATTTTTTGCAGTGGAAAAGTAATATCTCTGTTGATCAAAGTGATTATTTTGTTAGAGAATTTAACATAAGATTGTGTCTCAATGAAGGATGCTTTAGTTTAGAAGTTTTGGACAGAAAATATTTGATTAGTTAGATATGATGAATGACTCTTCTCCTACAGGAACGAAGTAAGTTCTAACAAAGCTAGCATTATTACCTGTAAAAGATATGCCAGATAAACTATTGGTACTGAGACAAACAAGACTTGCCAGGTGATAACGGCTAGTACTCCCAGATTAGCAACGACATTAACTGAGGTTCCAACAGCAATGAGTAAGCTAAATGGGACATCTAGATCCACTATACTCAGATCAGATGAAACCTATACATGGACAAAGATACACATTAGTGTTAATTTCTTTAAGCAATCTTTCTTTAATTGTATATATTGTTCCAAATGCGTACCCGACTAAGTATCCTTCCCAAAGGTGTGGAGTCGTAAAAGGACATGGGTGATCGAAAAAGGGAATTTAGTAGTTTTGAGAACAAAGATGTTGATGATTCAAGACCCAAATAAACTACGATATGGGATCTGAAAAGCAAAATTATTATGGTGCCAATTCCAATCAACAGGTAAACCACAATTAGCCGCAATGTGCTGACGTGGGGATTATCAACATTAGCAGCCATCCAGCTGTTCTGCAAGATCTGGCCAATCACGAATGTAAGGTGAAAGAGATTAGACAAGAAGAAGTACAAGTACCCTTTGTTCTGACTCAGATATTGCCTGTATGGCTTAAACCCTGTGTCTCCCATTTCTCTTTCTTCTTGCTTAATCAATTGATCTCCTCTAGATGCTTGAAATTGCATCTCTGTGTAACTTTTTTTGATCTCTTTACTAGATGTTACATGTTTCTCAGCCTGACTTATATGTTCAAGCCTTTTGGAACCAGCAGTCTCTTTGTGTGCGTTCACAAGGTGCCGAAACTCTTTGCTTGTGGACAATAACTGATGATAAGGAGCTGATTGTAAAATTTCTCCATCAGAAATTAACTGTCAACAAAAGTTAATATTAACAAAATTATTGTGTTGAATCGAAAAATATGAATATGAGAGACTTCAATTAATAATAATACAAGATAGAAACACATGCAAACATCAGATCTCTTGGAATTGGAAGAAGACTAACCAAAACAGAATCAAATGCTGGTAGGAAGTCAACTTGATGTGTTACAAGCAGGACTGTTTTTTCTGAAAGTGCTTCCATGACATATTCCTGCAAACAAGTAAGAAAGATTCAACTTTATGCAAGAAAAGCAACAACGCCGCTACCGTTAAGGAAAAGTGCGATTACGTTAAACAAGCTTGTAGCAGTATGTGCATCGACGGCACTGAATGGATCATCCAAGAGATAAATATCTGCATTTTGATAAAGAGCACGAGCAAGTTGAACTCGCTGTTTCTGACCACCACTCAAATTCACTCCTCTTTCGCCTATTTCAGTCAAGTCGCCATAAGGAAGCAGTTCGAAGTCCTTCACTAGTGAGCATCTCTCAAGCGTTTCTTGGTACCTTTGTTCGTCCATAGGGGATCCAAATAAAATATTGTCCTGTATGGTGCCCGTCTGGATCCATGCTGTCTGAGAAACATAGGCAATCTTCCCATAAACTTGAATCTGTTAATTGAATAATTAGAAGCAACATGGGCATTAGAGTAACATAATAAGTTCGGAATACAATCTATGGGAATGAAAGAGAATGGTGATGAAATGTGCATCGTTGTCAACTCTAATGGTTAGAAAACTTACTCTTCCTTGAACATTGGGAACTTCACCAAGAATTGCTGCCAAAATGGTTGATTTCCCTGAACCGACCTCTCCACATAAAGCCACCTTTTCACCCTGTTTAACCTGTAAATTTATGTTTCTCAAAGTTGGCTTTGATAAATTCTCTTCCCATGAAAAATCGGCGGATTTAATAACAATGGTGTTGTTCACACTTCCCAAGTTTAACTTTTGCCTGATTCTTGCAGTTTGCAGCTCTGGCGCCCCGAGGAATTTTGTAAGTCTTGCAAATGACACCCTTGCCTGAATCACCACAGCAATAACGTCAGGTATAGCTGTAACAGGGTCCTGAACAAGGCGCAGAGTTGCTATAAAGGTGAAGACATTATTGGCGTGCAAAGGAATATTGAGAAAATAACAGGCTCCAAATGTTGCAACAGAGACCAAAAAAGGAGATGACCAGAAGATTAGGGAATTATATGTTTTACGAAATTGCACTGCTGATAACCATTTCATCTCCACCTTCCTCAAACCTTCTACCACATTCTTGAAGTGAGTTTCCCATGCATATAGTTTCAGCACCTTCATGTTCACAAGAGCCTCAGAGAAAGCTTTGAGCCTTTTATCTTGAGTCGTCATGAGTTTCGTTTGAAACTGGTGCTGTAACTTAGCAATTGGAGCATTGCAAATTACAGTCAGAATTATCGCCACTAAGGCTGCGATCGTGGCCACTCCTACTGCTCGGAAAAGAATTACTAAAGCGATACAGAGTTGGAGGCTAGTCGTCCACGTCTGATGGAACCAAAATGGGAATTCTCCAATCCTATAGGCATCAACAGTAACATAATTCATAATCTCACCACCTGAGTGAATCAGCTTAGCAGCGTTAGATAATCTCAGCTGCTTCTTGTAAATGGCTGCGATGAGCAAAGACCTCACTTTCAGNGATTACCTTCAACAGTAATGACTGAGAAGAAGAGCCATCCTTCTTTTTCTGTTTCTCCAATTGCTCCATGAACATGAGATAGCAACTTGCTGCTCTGTCAGCTTCCCGCAGCTTTGGTATATCTTCTTCCTCGAGAGTTTTCTCCCTTCCCTTTTTCATCAACGAGTTTAGCCACCAAAACGACAATTTGCTGAAAGATCCAGCTTTGGCAAATGGGGTAACAGTGACATGGTCTTCATCGCTACCATTAGCCTCACCAATCAAAGGTGTGTGAAGAACTTTTTGAACGACAACATTCTCATCACTCTCTTCATATTGACCACACTTGTAAGCAGGTACGAGTAACAACACTGCTCCTGGAAGAGATAAAACATCTAAAGCTATCTTAATTGTCACTTGTTCGTTAAAAACGGCAGCGAACAAAGACAGAACACAAGCGAATCCTGCAAACAAGGTAGTAAGAATGGTCAACAGCCGAACCAGCCCTATTGGAAAGTGTTTCACCTTGATGCTTACTGTTAAGCCCACAAACAACCAAGTGAAGCCTTGAAATAAAGCTGAAAACCACTCATTCAAAGGCAGAGCAGTATTGTCTTTTCTCAGCTTCTCTTCTAAAATCCAGATGCCAAGGAATAAAAATGACAATCCGAGACATCCGTTTAAGACGGCGGAGACTATCTGCAGAGTCGACAAGGCTCGAAACCTAGCTGGAACTTGACCAAGTTTTGAGGAAGACTTTCTAATCATGGTGATCAAGAGCACGACCACAAGAACCACATCGAAGCAGATCATGAAAGCGTGGTTGGTGCATGACGAAGAAGGATTACTCAGAAACTCAAAAGGTGAAGTAGAACCACAAGACTTTCCATTTGTCTCCGAACAACCCGACTCGGGACAAAACTTAGTCCATATATCCTCCATAATCTTATTCAGTACTGTTTAGAGTTCAATCTCTTGCAAAACAAAAATTAATAAACAAATAAATCATCAGCATGCATTGTCTAAAACTTCATACTCTGGCTGCTTTAGTGCTCTAGAAGATATCTGTTATTGAAAGAAAACAAAAAAACCAACAGTACCTATTATGTAGTGAAAAAGAACACAAGAACGAAAGCAAACATAGTGATTTATAGCCAAAAGTCGAAAAGTTATGAAGCATTTCCTGGCTTAAAATAGTATGTATTCGACCTTATAAGCTCAATTAAAACGGGAAACAGAGTGAAATATGTGCGGAGACTCAACATACACAAATTTTGATGACAACAATATGTGCCTCCTCCTCTAAGGCCGGCCTGAAACCAATATAGTCCACGAAGAGATCTAAACCAGTTCTTCCTAAGAAGAACCGAACTCATCACTAAAGCTCAAATGCTCAGAATTTCAACCAAAACCGCTATCCAATCCATTGGCACTGGACCATTACGCATGTGAGAAAGATATGTAGTAGGTGAATTGAAGTGTCTCGGTTCTCACGTACATAGAGAAAATAGAAATACAATGCACTTTTATATTTCATCAAGATCCACGTATAATAATAATAATGTAAAAGAAGCCTCCGAGAGATAAGCAGTAACATGTTAACGAAAAGATTATATAGTCCAAATCGCAAACTCCAAAAATGTGTGCCTCGGAGGGGGAAAAAAAAAAAAAAAGGGTTGCGAAATGAGGTATATAGGTCTCACGTACAATAAAAATATATTTATAGAGCAGTGCTAAACGAACTTTATTTCTGGCTTTTATTTTATTCTCATTTTATTATTTAATATATAAATTTTATTCTCTAATTTAATATTTTAAGAATATAATAAATTATAATTTGAATCACGTGTCAAACAAACTAATAAAATACAAAAAAGAACGTAACTAAGTTGCAATGCATCTAATATCTCTCAAAAATATAATGCACTTCCATATTTCAATAAGAGCCACATGCTTAACAAAAAAATTTCTGCGAAGAATGAAAGCATAAAAAAAAAACAGAAGAAAACTCATAATAACATGGAAAGAAGGCCTCGACAGATAAACAATATTATTATAGTGCATTATCGGTGTCCAATGGCATTATATAATTTATCTGTTACTAATTAATGTCCAAAGACACAATATAATTTCTCTGATACTAATTAATGTCCAATGAATCTTCCAGCAAGGAGTGCTGTCCAAGAAAGTTTCACAAGCACAGTACTCTAGACCAGTCACGCAGGATTTGAAAACTATTTCTCAACGAAGATCTTTTATTAGAATTGTCGGGTATCTCTAATAATTCACATTAGTCCACATACTGCATAATTTATGAGAGTGATCAAAACTGAAATTTCGACGTGTGGGCCTCGGAGAAAGAAAAATAAAGGTTGTTACCAACTTTATGCAAAAGTAATAAATATGATTTGACTACCCAATCAGAAAGGCAATGTTACATTTTATATTTTGCAATAATGGCGGAAAAATGGATAGTGGCAGCAGGGATTTCACTAAATAAGCAAATTTTTTTTTTTTTTTTTTTTTTAAATCCAACCTTATCTTTCAAAACGAGGTTGTGCTGTGTATATCTTACTCATTATTACTATAATACATATATGAACTTTTTCTAAGTGACCCATTGACGAACAGCCTATATATGGAGCTTTTTTCTATTCTCTTCTCTCTTCTCTCTTCTCTCTTTGATTTCGTTTTGTAGTACTAAATTATCACTAATATATTGATTACTTTAGAAGAGATCGTGGCTTTAAGGCTCGATGTCGTCAAAGCATGATTCAAGTTTGTCGATTCTCTTGAACAGCTGGATCAATTTTTTTTCAAGAAAAAAAAGAAAGAAAAAACCATTCGTACCAACGAAATCTTTTAATCGATAGTTAGGTCAAAGAAAAAACTGCAATTTCAATAGTGTATATTTATCTTTTTGTTTATATTCAATATATATATATATATATAAGATACCAGAAGATATGTTTTATATTTAATATATATATATATATATATAAGATACCAAAAAATATTTTTTTTAATTATACATAGATATGTTTTATCAATAAAAATTTATCATGTATATTTTTTTTACAATAAAACATAAGAGAGAAATAATATTAATAATACAAATCTTTTAACTCGTTTTATTATAACTATTAAATCACTATTAAATAATAATTCAATGATTATACATATGAATTGACATCATAGAAAAATAATATTAATAATACAAATCATTTAACACGTTTTATTATAACAATTAAATCACTATTAAATAATGATTCAATGATTATACATATGAATTGACATCATATATATATATATACACGTATAAACCCAATAAAATTTTGGAATAGTAAATATTTCTAGTTCTCTCCTCTCGTTTCCTCTCTTAGTTCTACATCAATGTCATTATATAGATCAAGTAATTACACTCAAAAGCCAATGACAAATATATAAAAAGACTTTTTTTTTTTTTGCTCGAAGGAATATATATATAAAGACTTCTTTCAGTGAAGGTACCATTTATAGTGGCTTATAGAAAAGTCTTATAGCAAATATTAACCCACTAAACAAAGAATATAGAGAGACTATAGCGAATTGTTTCAATAGATTTTAAAAGATAAAAGTTAAAAGCCCATGTACTAGTCCAAGAACCAAATTCCACACTAATCCTTAATGGGAAGGACATAATTAGCGCATCAAAATGGAATGAACTGTCTCAGTTAGACGGCTACCTCATACAAAGTAAAAAAGAAAAGTACATAATACACTTGTAATATTTCACCGAGATCCGCATGAACACTAATAAATTTCTAGGAAGAATGAAAATAGAAATTTGAAAAAAAAATTATAATAATATAAAAAGAAGCCTCGGAGAGACAAGCACTAATACATTAATGGGACTGCATACGCCAAAAACGTGTGCTTCAGAGAAAGAAAAAACACGTTTTTTTTGCTTGAAGAAAGAAAAAACACGTTTTTTTTGCTTGAAGAAAGAAAAAACAGGTTGTTAGCTACTTTATGCAAAAGAAAATATGATTTCATCACGCACTACACCATCAAAAAGCAAGGTTACTTTTGGTATTTGCTTTTATAAAATCAATAATTGTGGAAAGTGGATTATGGATGACATCCACAAAATAATCAAAATATCCGCTGAAGGGAAAAAAGAAAATATAACCTTAGCATTTAAAAAGAGGTTCAGGTGTGTATGTATCGGACTACTTATTACCATGTATACACTGAAATATACACATTCTATACTTCAAATTCTATGTTTTATCTTTAGATAATTTTATGTTTTATCTTTAGATTTCAAATTTTTCAAAAAAAATTAACCTCCAACCAAAATTTTAAGGAATAAAGGGTTTAAAAAGAAAAAAAAAAAATATCTCTCATATCCTTGTTACCGAGCTACAAAACAAATAAAAACCTAAAATATAAGTTAAAATTAATGGACATGCGTACTTCATGTATTTGTTTAGATTTAACTAATATTTTTACATATATATATATACATATTTGTTTGACAACTAACCTAAGAAGCTTCTTTCTATTCTGTGTTTTATTTCGTTCTAAAGCAGTGTTGTGGGGCATCACTGGTACACATCATATACACCATATGAGGTGTAATTATGTTATCAAGTGATTATAATCGATAAATTTTATTTTACTTAAAATATAAATTATAATAAATCAATAATAAATTGATGTATTGTCGAACACCGTATTCAGTATTATTATTTCATTTTGTGTTAGGTAGAAAGAGACCAGTTTTGGTTTTGATCAACTTTATAGCACTTGTGTCCTTTTACTTAATACGATATGTCATTTTCAATAATAAGAGCACTAAATGTACTCATTTTCTCACTTTTTTTAGTCTCCTGTTTCATTGTTTTATACGCTGATTTGATTATATATTTTAATATTTTTAATGATTTAATAAACAGTAACCAAATCCATATATCAAATAGAAAGATTGAGAGATAACAAAAGATATAGTACAACTAACATATTTTTTTTTCAATAATATATAACAAAAAGTCTAATAGATTTTAGGTTAAAATAGTAACAAAAGTGAAAATTTTAAGTGTACTTTTTCATCATAGATTTTAAATAATAATTACCTATATTAATATAGGGAATATTTGGAAATTAATAAATTAAACTTGAAACTATAATAAATAATAAGAAACTGCTATAATCTAGGTTTGTAGGCTTAGCTGTTTAGTAAAAGAAAAATTAAACAATATTGTATTATTGAATACTACCACATTGATGTATAACATTGCTCTCGGTATAGGTGTAAAAAGAGCCTAAAAGCCCAAAACTTGACGGGCTAGATTGAAAATGTTTGATTCGAATTCAGCCTGAGCTCGATATGTCTGAGGTCCGACTCAAGTCCGATTATTCTTAGGGCCAAGCTCGAGCTTATATTTTTCACACGAATTTGACCTGAAATCCGGCTCAAAACCCGAAGCTGAAACCCAAAAATCTAAAAAAATCACTAAAATTTAAAATAAAATCCCAAATCAAACTTGAAATTTTAAACAAAAACATATTTTTTAATTATTTTCTATTAAATTCATTCAAAAATCTCCCTTAAATTTTTGTTTTTTGTATTTTTATGCCGTATATTTTTTTGTTTTAAAAGTCTGAAAATTAAACTTGACTCGAATATAAAATCTAAAATAGCTCACAGACTGAACACGAAGCTCTTAAGTTAGATTTTGTTGTCTAACCCGACTCAAAAATCAAAATATTATGAAACCTAAAAACTCAAGTCTGAGCCTACCCAAGCCCAAAAAATGTGGTTAACTGGGCTTGGACGGGCCGATTTACACAACTGACTCTAGGCAATACCAATAAAATGTAGATGATGATGACTAAAAAATTGAAATAATATTAATTACAACTACCATAAATTATATGTCATTTTGCTTTGGTATCTTCTTTTTCAAACCCTCTCCTCCTTCAATGTCCTACAACTTTCCACTTTCTACCCTTCATTATCACAAAAATTAAAATTCTATCCTTGTTTAAAATTTTTGACTCACTTCGTATAGCCAAGTTGTTCAAAGTCTTCCGAAATAGAGGAGTTCGGGATTTCGCTTGATGTTACTGATCCGTATACAAGGTTGGTTTTTATGTGTTTCGTCTTCATTTGACTGCCTTTTCATTCGCTTTTTTTGGGCTTAAATGCTTGAATATAGAAAATTTTATCAGTTCTCAAGGTATTGATGACCATAATGAGATTATGATGGGGCCCTGTTGATTTGGATTAATGCTGATTAATTAATTTGCTGTAATGAACTTGTTTTCTTAAGTCAGTTACACTAGAGTCTAGACAACGTATAGATTATGCAACGTAGTAGTTTCTTTATTGGTTATACTTTTTTTTCCGAAAAAGGGAGAGAAATTGAAATTAACTAAAAAAGAATAAAGAACATTTAGTTAGGGGAGAACATGAACTTAATTTTTTAACGACTAAAAATGAAAACGAAAAAAAAGAGCAAAATTTATAACTAGACTCCGTAATATAATCTTCAAAAACAAAACAAGAAATAAAAGATAAAAAAGTAGAACATATTATAGAAAATGCTCGAGAAGCTAAAAAATCAGTAATATGATTACTTTCACGTTAAATATATGTGACGACGAGAACTATATGAGCAATGTAGTCTAAGATTTTAGACCAAACTGAACTCTAACAAATAAGAATTTTTAAAGAATTAGACAATAAGATAAAAACTTAGTAAAAGCAAAGATTTCATGCGATTTCGTTATTGCCTTCTTCTTATTCAAATGAAAGCAAAGATTCTAGTAAGGTGTTTAAATTCAAGGGCTTTTATGTCCATGTCGTCGAATCGACTGTGGAAGAAACTTTATAATTCATTCCAATTAAGCATCCTTTACTAGTAATTAATCATATTTATATGAGCTTAATTATCATTTTCAGTGAAAAATTATTAGTGATTGAGGACATATAGCTAACTCAATAGAGTGAATTAATCTAAGAATATCAATTTGATTGGGCAGACAGTTGATGAGACCAATATTCATTGACCAGCTTCCCAAAAAGTGAGTCTTCTTTCTTCATCAAATTTATTGGTTCATCATACTAAATTATGTGTCCTGAAATAAAAATTTCAAAAAATATTTTCATCAAAATTTCTTGGCAGATGTATTTCAGAAGACTATAAACATCAAAGCAATGAAATTTACCATCGCTCATGGCAAGAACCATAATGCAATCCATCCCAGTCGGTATCCGATGAGCTATAGTGATTACAGTACACTCCTTAAATTCTGTTCTAATGGTTTTTTGCATAGTCATATCGGTTGTGTTGTCTATAGATGCAGTTGCTTCATCAAGCACCAACATCCGATTTCTCCTAAGAAGAGCTCGCCCCAAACAGAACAATTGTCTCTGTCCCATAGTCCAATTTGATCCATCATCAACAACTGAACAACAGAGCAAGAGTCAATACTAGTGATCACAAGAAAAAAATTTACCGCCCACTTACTAATATATCAATATAATGTATTTACCTAAGGAGTCCAAACCCTCTTCTTTCTCTTGGAACAACTTCTCCAAGCTGACACTTTTCGAGAACCTTGAAAATCGTATAAGAGAAAATATTACCTCCTAGTTAGCCAAGAACAATCCATACTTGAGTCAAAACCTTTGTTCAACATCGTGAAATAACAAAGTAGAATTACCTCCCATATTTCATGGCCAGAATGTTGGGATAAGGGGTCCAAATTGAATCTTATAGTCCCATTGTAAAGAGTAGGTTCTTGAGGTATTATTCCAAAGCGTGACCTCAAATCACGAAGTCCAATTGTGGAGATGTCAATGCCATCAATTATAATCTTCCCTCCGGTAAGCTCTACTAGACGAAATAAAGCTCCTATCAAAGTAGTCTTCCCACTGCCCGTTCGACCAACTATACCGAGCTTGTGCCCACCCTCAAATGTGCAACTAATTCCACGGAGAACAAGTGGGGCATTGGCTCTATATCTCATCTGTTGTTTTTTTTTTTTTTTCCACAGATATATTCTCAGCACACTTAACTTTTTCTTATAGTACCCAATACTATTATTACTTCAGACAAAAATATACATCGAAATATTTTAATGAATCAAAGAATATATTACCTGCAGATCACGTATCTCTACTTTACCCACATCAGGCCAATTGGTTGGGGGGCGATTTTCTTCGATAACTTCAGGTGCTTCACTTTGTATGTACATGTATTGGTTTAGCCTTTCCACCGAAAAAATGTAATTTGCGATATCGCATTGGTATTGAATACAATAGACGAGGGACATGTTTATTGAGAGGCCATAAGAAAGAGCCATCCCCACAAATCCTGCAGTAACACAATAAAAATGTTCACATGCTTTAGTTCATTTGCCTCCAAATACAAGCAAAACTACAAATATTTTTGTTAAACTTTCAAATTACTAGATGATAGTAGGGAGGGGCACAAAACGAAAAGTGGTAAGACACTAACCTGAGCTGAAAGTCCCAGGAGGAAGGATGACTATGTATAATGCTGCAACAGCAA
Organism: Parasponia andersonii; assembly: GCA_002914805.1. Taxonomy (NCBI): domain Eukaryota; kingdom Viridiplantae; phylum Streptophyta; class Magnoliopsida; order Rosales; family Cannabaceae; genus Trema; species Trema andersonii. The sequence continues at coordinate 44,472 of JXTB01000250.1, forward strand.
GAACCATTGCATTGAGTGTTTCCAACCGCAGGACTAACCATTCATACGCTGCAGAACTGTGAAAAAACGGGCTAGTGTTTATGTCAATGAGTTCGAGATTCTTTGCGAAAAAATGTTCTTCTTTTTGAAAGGCTCTAATTGTTGTGGCTCCTGCCACAGACTCGGCAAGATAGTTCGCTACCATGGACTTGGTTGTACCGTTGATCCGCATTAATTCATTAGCAGTGTAAAAGTAGTATCTCTGTTAACTGACTGAGTCATTTTTTCGTAAAAATAACAAAACAACAAAAAATGTCTCTCAAAGAAAGATTTCCTAGTTTAGAAATTGTAGGAGGAAAAAGATGTGATTAGTCAGCTATGATGAAGGACTATTAATCTCCCCTTCTACAAAAATACGAAGTAGATCATAGAATGACTATTTGTAACGTAATACCTGTAATTGAAGTGCTAGATAAACTGTTGGTAATGAGACAGACAATACTTGCCAGGTGAAAACAACTAATACTCCAAGATTGGCAACAACGAGCATGGAGGTTCCAACAGCAAAAATTAAGCTAAATGGGACATTCAGATCCACTATACTCAAATCAGATGAAACCTATCCATAAACAAAGATACAGGAAAGTATTAGTTTCTTGAAACAGTAATCTATCTCTAATCATTTCAACAGTTCCAGATGCATACCCGACTAAGTATTCTTCCCAAAGGTGTGGAGTCGTAAAAGGACATTGGTGATCGAAAAAGGGATTTTAGTAGTTGTGAAAATAGAGATTTTGATGAACGAATACCCAAATAAACTATGCAAAGAGATCTGAAAAGCATAGCTATTGTTGAGAAAAGTCCTATTAACACATAAACCGCGATTAACTGCAATGTGTTGACACGAGGGTTGCCAACATTGGCAGCCATCCAAGAGTTCTGCAAGATCTGGCCAGTCATGTATATGAGTTGAGATATAATGCTGAAAAAGAAGTTCAAGTACCCTTTGTTCTGATTCAGATATTGATGGTAAGGCTTGACTCTTGTGTCATCTGTTTCTCTTTCTTCTTTCTTAGCCAATTGATCTCCTCGATATTCTTGAAAGTTCTCCGTATAAATCTTTTTAATCACCTTAGCTGATGTTCCATGTTTCACCACAGGACTTATATGTGCAAGTCCTTCCGAACCAACCTTCTCTTTATGTGCGTTTACAAGGTCATGAAACTCCTGGCTTTTGGACAATAAGTGATGGTAAGGAGCTGATTGTAAGATTTCTCCATCAGACATTGACTGTTATATTAAAAACTCAATATTGTCATAAATCGATTCTAATATAAATGATTAGTTTTATTACATGTAGACATCAAATTTCTGGGAACTGTAAGAAGACTAACCAAAACAGAATCAAATGCAGGCAAGAAGTCAACTTGATGGGTCACAAGCAGTACTATTTTTTCTGAAATCGCTTCCATAACATATTCCTGCAATCAAGAAAGAAAGATTCAACTTTAAGCAAGAAAAACAAGAACTTAGACACTACAATTGTTAGGAAAAATTGATTACATTACACAAGCTTGTAGCAGTATGTGCATCAACGGCACTGAATGGATCATCCAAGAGATATATGTCAGCATTTTGATAAAGTGCACGAGCAAGTTGGATTCTTGTTTTTGGCCACCACTCAGATTTATTCCTCTCTCACCAATTTCAGTCAGATCACCGTAAGAAAGCAACTCCAAATCCTTCACTAGTGAACATCGCTCAATTGTTTCTTGGTATCTCTGACCGTCCGTAGGAGAGCCAAATAAAATATTGTCCTGTATAGTGCCCGTCTGGATCCATGCTGTCTGAGAAACATAGGCAATCTTCCCATAGACTTGAATCTGTAAATCCAGTGATTAAAATCAGGATGATAATAGTGAGATGGATTAGAGTAACAAAATAAGTCTTGACAAAATAAAAATATAAGGAAACTAAGGAGCAAGATTGCTAAAAAAGCATATTTTTCAATTCCTAAGACATATGGAAAACCTACATTTCCTTGAACATTTGGAACTTCACCAAGAATAGCTGCCAAAAAGGTTGATTTCCCTGAGCCAACCTCTCCACATATAGCCACCTTTTTGCCAGGACTAACCTCCAAATTTATGTTTCTCAAAGTTGGCTTCGATAAATTCTCTTCCCACGAAAAATCTGCCGATATAATAGAAATGCCCTTCTTGACACTCCCCAAGTCGGAATATTTCTTTAAATTTTCATTCTGCAGCTCTGGGGCCTCGAGAAATTTTACAATTCGTGCAAATGCAACCTTCGCTTGAATCACTGCACTGACAACATCAAGTAAAGAGCTAATAGGGTCCTGAACAAGGCGCAAGGTTGCTATGAAAGTGAAGACGTTATTAGTGTGCAAAGGAACATTGAGAAAATAACATGCTCCAAATGTTGAAGCAGATACCAAAAGAGGAGATGACCAGAAGAGAAAGCAATTATATGCTCTTTGGAAATGCACTGTTGATAACCATTTCACCTCTACCTTCCTCAAACTTTCTATCACATTCTTGAAGTGAGTTTTCCATGCGTACGGTTTCAACACCTTCATGTTCGCAAGAGCCTCAGACAGAGCTTTCAACCTTTCATCTTGAGCCGTCATAAGCTTCATCAGAAACTTATGTTGTAACTTAGCAAGTGGAGCATTGAAAATAACCATAAAACTGATCGCCATCAAGGCTGTGACTGTGGCCAGTCCGACTGCTCGGAAAAGAATTACTAAGGCGAAACAGGTTTGGATGGTAATCGTCCAAGTTTGATGGAACCAAAATGGGAATTCTCCAATCCTAGAGGCATCGACACTAACATAATTCATAATCTCACCACTAGAATGATTCAGCCTAGCAGAGTTCGATAATCTCATCTGCTTCTTGTAAATGGCTGCAGTGAGCAAAGACCTCACTTGAATGCCAATAAGTTTGCTTCTAAAGTACCACTGCCTTTGTGAGATGGATTCAAGGCTCTTTGACAAGAAGAGAGTAATGGAAAAAACATAATCATCGTACTTGAAACTCTGTTTTCCTTCAGCAACCAAAATGTAAGCGTTAAGAATCAAAGGACCAGCAGAGAGAGTCAATACTTTTATTAATGCAAAGATCCCAGAAATCAAAATCTGTTTCCAGTGGCAAAAAATGATTATCTTCCACATTGACGGTTGAGAAGAAGAATTATCTTTCTTTTTGTGCTTCTCCAGTTGCTCCAAGAACGTTAGATAACAATTTTCTGCTCTATCAGCTTCACGTAGCTTTGGAATATCTTCATCTTCATGAGCTCTCTCTCTCTACCCTTTTTCATCAACGAGTTTAGCCACCAAAACGAGAACTTGCTGAATGATCCAGCTTTGGAAAATGCGGTAACCGAGTTATGATCACCTTCATCGATGCCATTAGCCTCACCATTCAAGGGTGTATATAGACTACTTTGAAAGACGTCATCCTCATCACTCTCTTCATACTTACAACTCTTATAAGCACATAAGAGTAACAGAACAGCTCCTGGAATAGATAAAACATCAAAAGCTATCTCAATAGTCACCTGTTTGTTCAAAACAGCAGCGAACAAAGACAGAACGCAAGCAAATCCAGCAAACAAGGCGGCAAGAATGGACAACAGTCGAACCGACGTTAGTGCAAGTTGTTTCACCTTGACACTTACTACTGTCAAGCTCACAAACAACTTAGTGAAGCCTTGAAATAAGGCTTGAAACCACCAACTCAAAGGCAGAGCAGTATGAGTCCTTTTCAGCTTCTCTTCCAAAATCCATATGCCGAGGAACAAAAACGACAAGCCCGAGGTAGGCATTTAAGATAGCGGAGACTATCTGTTAGGGAATAATCTCCCTAATAAACACACAATAGTGGAAGTGATAGAATAAATGTGAAAAATAATGCCGAAATAAAATAAATGGGACACACAAATTAGCGTGGTTCACCAAATTGGCTACGTCCACGGAGTTGCTGTTGATTTTTATTATTGGGAGAAAAAAGAACCTTTACAAGTGTTTCCACTCAATACTCTCAACTCACACCCCAGACTCCGAATACACCCAAGAGAGAAACTATATTTTTTTCTAACTCTTAAGAGTAAAATCTCTCTATTTTACTCTCACTATACTTGGTGTTTCTCACTACTCTGGGATGATTGACAATGAAAAATGAGGACCCTATTTATAGTTGAAGCTCCTCCAAACTTTACACATTTTCCTCTTAAAGTTTTCTAATGTACCACATTTTTCACACACGGTTTGTACACGTTTTATTTTTCTTTTTTTTTTTACCGTGTATGATATGTAAACCGTGTTTTGCATACACGGTTAATATACTGAGCATTTAATACTCACTAACAATCTCCTACTTGAAGACTTGATTCCAATCATTTCTTCACATTCGATCAATGCAGCAGCTCATCTCTCTCTTCTTCATACTTGCAAGCCAACTGAAGCTGAACACAGCTTCAGTTTGTCAATGGTCACCATCTTAGTTAACACATTCGTTGGGTTCTTGCTTCCTGGAATCTTCTCTGGCACTAAGAATCCATCTTCCAAAGCTGAGCGTATGAAGTGATATCGAACCTGTATATGCTTTGTCCGAGCATAATACACAGGGTTTTTCGCAAGATGAATAGCACTTTGACTGTCATAATGCAAAGTGTTCTTCCCATAATTATGATCCAGTTCCTCCAAGAAGCTTTGCAACCAAATCAACTCCTTGCTTACTTATGTCACAGCAACATACTTTACTTCAGTAGTAGATAGAGCAACAATCTTTTGTAGCTTTGAGACCCAGCTAACAGTTGTACCACCTAATGTAAATATATATCCAGTAGTACTCTTCTTGCCGTTTACATCACCAGTCATGTCAGCATCTACATAGCCTTGTAAACCCAGATCTGACTTTCTGAAGCACAAGGCCATGTTGCTGGTGCTTCTCAAGTACCTAAGAATCCACTTCACCGCTTCCTAGTGCTGTTTTTCTGGATTGCTCATGTATCGCCTCACAACTCCCACTGCATGTGCTATATCCGGTCTTGTACATACCATGGTATACATAAGGCTGCCAATAGCAGAAGAATATGGCACCTTGGCCATGTAAACTCGTTCCTACTCTGTTGAGGGTGACTGCTCCTTGATTAGTTTGAAGTGACTAGTCAAAGGAGTACTTACAGGCTTTGTATTATCTATGTTGAATCTGCTAAGCACCTTCTTCACATACTCCTCCTGAGATAGCTTCTAACTCCCTTTCACCCTGTTTCTAGAAATCCGCATCCCAAGGATTTGCTTTGCAGCTCCTAAATCCTTCATAGAAAACTCCATTGACAATTATTTCTTGAGCTTATCGATTTCCTCTATATTAGCTCCAGTAATTAACATATCATCTACATATAGAAGTGGAATTGTCAAATCTCTTCACGTAATCGCAATGATCTGCCTGGCACCGCAAGTAACCATTATTACTCATAAATGCATCGAACTTCTTGTACCACTGTCTTGGTGCCTATTTCAGGCTATACAAGCTCTTCTGAAGTTTGCACACCATTTTCTCTTTCCTTTGTACTTCAAAACCTTGTGGCTACTTCATGTAAATTTCTTCTTCCAGGTCACCATAAAGAAATGTTGTCTTGACATCTAATTGCTCTAGATGTAAGTCTCCTTTAGCCACTAACCCAAATACTGTTCTGATAGTGGTCAATTTGATCACTGGAGAGAAAATCTCGGTGTTATCGATGCCTTCCTTCTATTGAAAGCCTTTGACAATAAGTTTGCTTTGTATTGCTTGCTACCATCATGTTCTTCCTTTATTCGGTACACTCACTTGTTGTGTAATACCTTCTTTCCTTCTAGTAGTTCAGTCAGTTCCCATGTCTGATTGGATGCTAGTGACTCCATCTCATCTTTCATGGCTAACTCCTACTTGGTTGACTCATCATTTTGCACCGCTTCTTCATAAGTCTCTGGCTCGCCTTTATCAGTCAACAGAATGTAATGCAGTGCTGGGGAATATCTCTAAGAAGGTCGAATTATTCTGGAAGATCTTCTGAGTTCACCCACTGGGGTCTGTGGGTTAGCTGCTAGTGCTACAGCTTGTTGATCTTTTTCGCCATTATTAATCTTCATTTCATCTGTTGGGATCTCATTCAATGGTATTACCCCAACCTTTTTAACTTCAGAACATGCATTATCAGCTCCGATGCCTAACTGTCCTTGTACATCACCTTCTCGTTGAATATGACATCCCTGCTTTTGATGATCTTTTGATTTTGGTCATCCCAGAAACGATAACCAAACTCAGCATCACCATAACCAATAAAGAAAAATTTTTTAGACTTGGAATCAAGTTTACTTCTATTGGCAGGGTCTATATGGACATAAGATAGACAGCCAAATACTTTCAGGAAAGAAAGATTTACCTCTTTACTACTCCAGACCTCCTCTGGTATTTTGTAATCCAATGGTACTGACGGCCCTCTGTTGATAAGATATGCATCAGTGTTAACTGCATCGGCCCAGAATGTCTTTGACAACCCCGCGTGCAATCTCATGCTCCTTGTACGTTCGTTCAGGGTTCTGTTCATTCTTTCAGCAACATCATTCTGTTGAGGTTTCCCTGGAATGGTTTTTTTGAACTTGATCCCATTAATAGCACAATATTTCTTGAAATCATCATTATCTTATTCTCTCCCATTATCAGACCGCAAGCATTTCACTTTCAGATTAGTTTCGTTCTCAACCATGGCTTTCCACTTCTTAAAGGTATCGTAAACATCAGATTTACTTTTCAGAAAATAAACCCATACCTTTCTGCTCAAATCGTCAATGAATGTCACATAGTATCTTGAACCTCCAAGGGATGTCACAGGAGATGGCTCCCACATGTCTGTATGAACCAGCTCCAATTTTGCTGCTTTCGGTTCTCTTCTGTCTTTCGAAAAGCTTACCCTCTTTTCCTTGCCAAAGATACAGCTTTCGCACAGGCTATGCTCAACTGACTTCAGCTCTGGTAGCTTTCCCTTTGACAGCATTACCTTCATTCCCTTTTTGCTCATATGCCCAAGTCTACAGTGCCATAGACTTGAATCAACACTAGTATTGACAGTTGCCAATGTATCTCTACAACTGGAAGTTATGTAGAGAGTTCCAGTTTTGTTTCCTCGAGCAACAACCATGACTCCTTTGCTAACCTTCCACGAATCACCAGTAAAGGTCACATTGTGTCCTTCCTCGTCAAGCTGTCCCACTGATATAAGGTTCCACATCAATCTAGGTACATGTCTTACTTTCTGGATTTTCCATACCGATCCGTTTGTCATCTTCTGACGGATATCACCCATACCAACAATATCCAAAGGTTCTCCATCAGCTAGATAAACCTTTCCGTAATTACCAGCGACATAATTCTCTAATGCATCACGGTGTGCAGTGGTATGAAAAGAAGCTCCAGAGTCTAAGACCCAAGAGTTAATTTGATTATCTACAGATAATAATAAAGCGTCTTGTACCCCATCGGTCACGGCATTCGCATCGTTTTTGTTGTCGTCTTTCATTGGTGCTCTGCAATTCTTTTTTATGCGGCCAGTCTTGCCACAATTCCATCATTCTGGTCTTCTTCCGGATCTGGACTTGTCTCTACCATTCCTTGACTTTGACCTACCATGACCCTGGTTAGAATTCTTCTCGCTGCTCCTGCCTCTGGTCTAGAGATTTAGGGCAGAACTCGATGATGTGCCTTCACCCAAATCAATTCGGCGAACTTCTTCCGCCAAAATTCGGTCTCTAACATTATTGAATTACAGCTTTCTTTTACCTACAGAATTGCTAACCGTAGCCCTCATTGGTTCCCAGCTATTTGGTAGAGACGCTAGAAGAATTAGAGTATGAACTTCATCGTCGAAATTAATTTCGACGGATGTCAACTGAGAAACGATTATGTTGAACTCATTTATATGTGCTGCAACTGAAACACCTTCTCCCATCTTTAAACAAAACAAATTTTTCATCAGATGTACCTTGTTATTTGCCGACGGCTTCTCATACATATCTGACAGGATGCTCATCATCTCTGCTGTAGTTTTTGCCTCCGCCACATTATGAGCAATGTTCTTTGTTAGTGCTAATCGGATTATGCCTAACACTTGTCGATCAAGGAGTTGCCAGTCGTCATCCTCTATCTTCTCTGGTTTCTTCCTTGATAGAGGCTGATGTAATTTTTTACTATGCAGATAATCATTGATCTGCAATCTCTAGTACATGAAATCTGTACCGTCGAACTTATCAATTCTGGATCCTGATTCTTCACCTCCGGCCATCGCCCCACTAAAATATCGAACGAAGCTCTGATACCAGTTGTTAGGGAATAATCTCTCTAATAGACACACAATAGTAGAAGCGATAGAATAAATATGAAAAATAATGCCGAAATAAAATAAACAGGACACACAAATTAGTGTGGTTCACCAAATTGGCTACGTCCACGGAGCTGCTGTTGATTTTCACTATTGGGAGAAAAAAAAACCTTTACAAGTATTTCCACTCAACACTTTCAACTCACACCCCAGACCCCGAATACACCCAAGAGAGAAACTGTATTTTTCTCTAACTCTTAAGAGTAAAATCTCTCTATTTTACTCTCACTATGCTTGGTGTTTCTCATTTCTCTGGGATGATTGACAATGAAAGATGAGGACTCTATTTATAGTTGAGGATCCTCCAAATTTTATACATTTTCCTCTCAAAGTTTTCTAATGTACCACACTTATCATACACGGTTTGTACATGTTTTATTTTTCTTTTCTTTTACCGTGTATGATATACAAACCGTGTTTTGCATACACGGTTAATACTCTGAGCATTTAATTCTCACTAACACTATATGCAGAGTCTACAAGCCTTGAAACCGAGCTGGAACTTGACCATGTTTTGAGGGCGGCTTGTTAACCACTGTGATCAAGAGCATGACCAGAACAACGACATGGAAGAAGATAACCAAAGCGTGGTTGGTGCATGAGGAAGGATGACTCAAAAGCTCGAATGTAGAAGTAAAACTACAAGACTTTCCGCTAGTCTCCAAACAACCCGATTCAGAATAAAACAGAGTCCATACGTTCTCCATCATCTTCATCAGTCTAAAGCTCCTACTCTGGTTGAACTAGAAAAAAGTACCATAACACGTTAATGGAGTGAAAACATATATCAAGATGAGGACAGGAACAGGAGAAAACATAGTGAGAAACCAAACAATAGAAAGTCTCTGCCTCTTTAATTGCATAAATGTTGGTAATAATTACTTTTAATCACAATAATCAAATCCAACATAATTGAATTCATATTATTTTGGTTGGTTCTGGTCAGTATATACATTTATATATATATATGGGCACCAATCCAGTAGATATTTTTTTTTAACCTATATATAGGTATCAATTTGGCCAATGAAAATTTAACATGCACATTTTTTTATTGTAAAAAGTAAGAGAGAGAAAGAACATTAATGATGCACGTCTTTTTATGCACTTCATTATAATTATTGGATCACCATTAGATAGTGATCTAATGCTTAAAAAACAAAATACCTACCCATAGGTAAAGAAAAAAAATACCTATTGGATTGGCAACTTATATATATAGATATATATATATATATATATATATATCATTTATACGTGATGTTCTCTTGTTGAGAATTAACCACAAAATATAATTATTCAATTTCAGAATGTTCAAGTAGATAATTAAAATGTTGTGGAGGGTTTGAAAAATAAAAATGGTTATAAAAAGAGTATTTATAAGATATGGTCATTTTTTAGATGCTTTTGAAAAATGCCCGTTTTTAAAACATCGTGGATAAATGACCGTTTTAATAAATAGCCGTTTTAAGTTGATCTATTGTTTACAAATTATATCAATTTTTATGAAATAATCAATGTAAAAAAAAAAAATAAATCAATTTTCATAAAAATAGATCAAAATATTTTGATATAAAAAAATATTAAAAATGGCCATTTTTCAAATAATTTTCAAAAATTGATTATTTTTTAATAATGTTTAAAAAACGGCCATTTTATAAACTGTTATCCAAAATTCGGCCATTTTACTAAAAAAACCCTTATAAAAGTAGTCCATATATACTCCATCATTTTTTTTTTCCTTTTTTAATTCTCTTTGAAAATATAAATTCTTCAGCACTCTTCAAAGCTCGAACGCTTGGGAAAAGAAAGGAAAAAAGAAAAAAAAAAAAAAACAAATCTTCAGTAGTGTATAAATTAGTTCCAACTCTAGCCAATAGACAACATTACAATATGATATAATCCCTTTTTGTTTAACTTTTTTTTTAATGAATGAATGTGGCTCAAAAAATAGGAAGGAATATTGTTAAAAGAGGAAGAAAACAATTACATCAGACCCAAGGATAAAGGGAAAAAGGGACCAAATTCCACTACATCCTATTTTCGTTCCTAATTTACGTTATTGTTCGGTGGAAGGGATAGGTGGAAGCATTGAAAGTGGTAGTAGGAGAGGCAGAATCTATTATTTGGTAAGAATGACCAAAGAATGGAGAGGAGAAATAGAGGTGTTGGGACTACCTTTAAGCCCATCAAAATCAGTCCTCTTTAGAAGGATTAGAAAAAAGATTGAGAAAAAGACGTCAATTTACCCAAAATGTACCCGCCAATAAATTATTTAAAAAATAGTAAAATAGATAATATAAATACTTTATTAGTAACTACTCATTCTTCCCACTTTCTATCCTTCACACTAAATAATCACATTCCTCTTTTTCCTTCGTATTCTCCATCATTCTTAATCTCCTTCCTAATATCCCTCTTTTTCCTATCAAATATAGTGTAAGAAAAATCAATTTATCTGTAAAAGTATTAGCTTCACTAAAAATTTGAAAAAAAGGGGGGAGTGCAGAAACTAAACCAACGTAGAATTATATGTGAAAAAAAAAGAAAAGTAAAATAAGGACATGATTTACAAAAGAAATCGCAGTGAGATGCCAAAAATCGAACAATTTAATAAGCGTCGCGTCATAAGGCCAAAAAAAAAAAAGAGTAGAATGTATACGAGGAATCCTTATAATATGAAACAATATGGAACATTTAGTCATGTACGTATGGAAACTCCAAAATACCTTAGTTTGGCTAAGAACTCGACATCCCTCCTCTAAGAAGAACCCAACTCGTCATTAACGCTCAGATGATCGATTTTTCAGCCAAAACATCCGCTATATATTCTTTAATTACGTTGTGAGATAAACTGTCTTAGTTGGATCTCAAATATAAATTGAAAGGAAAACCAGATGCAAAAATGTAATGCGATTTTTTATATTCCGTCATGATCCGAATGGATTGCAATGGAAGTATTAATAAAATTCTTGGAAGAATTAAAATATGAATAAAAAATCCTCCCAAGAATGAACATATGAATAAAAAAATTAAGTATAACAATATAACAATAAGCTTTTGTGAGAGAAGAGACTTTTATTATTGTTCACACTCATTAACCAGGAATTATTTTACTTAATATTATGAGATTAGTTGAGTAAGCTTGGGATGTTAATTTGTTGGAATATTTTGTAGAAAAAAAAATACTCTGAAATTTGGGTGTTTTGTAATTTAAATTCTGAAGTTTCGACTTTACAAAATAATATCTTGAGATTAAGAATTTCTTAAATTTAATATTTTGGACAGATTTTTTTGACTAATTTTAAGAACAAAAAAATAATAATATCCTCTATTAAAATTCGATTAATATATATTATTCATCTTAATTTTAAGAATATTATTATATTTTATCAGTTAAAATTATTCAAAAAATCTTATAAATTTTCAGGAATTCTTAATCTCGTAATATTATTTTATACGATCTAAACTTAACACACCCAATGTTGCTAGTAAAGCTATATTTGAGTTCACACTAACTAAGAATAGTGAGACCACGTAATGCAAATCCAATCTCATTAAGTTCTTAATTATTTGTTTTTCTTTTTTAAACCGATTGAGATATCACGTGTCATGTGTGTATTTATACAAGTCTCTCTCTCTCTCTCTCTCTCTATATATATAGACACCCGGTTGACCAACATGTTATAGCTTCTTCCTCAATTCTCTCTCTGATTTCATTCGTTGAGAAGGGGAGTTTTGGCGAACAACTTCATCCGATCATAGATAGGTTGACTAAGAGTTGAAACTTTAGAAAAAAGTCATGATCAAAGGCCCAATGAAGTCATGCAACATGGCTCACGTTCTCGGTTCTCATGGACAGCGGAGCCAGGACTTATTTGGAGTGGGGGCATGATGTGGCTTTTAAAATATTATAATGATACAAAAGGTAACTAAATTTTTACAAAATAATGTTGATCAAAATGACAATAAAGTGCACTATAGACTAAAAAATCTGATTTTTTTACCCTTCAATTTCTTAGTCTCAAGAAGTAATTGTCTACAAATTGCTTTTCCTATGGAGGAAAGAGGATTTTTAAAAATAATTATTTTTTAGGTGGAATAAATGTGAAAATTTACCTTTAATAGTTGACATTTTTCTGATGAAATGAGTAGCATAATATGAATAGATTGTTTTCTCCTTGCCTACTCTGTTTTAAATGGCAACCCCATAAGTCCTTGAAACACTGTGTCTTGACACAACCAAATACCAAATACATTAACAATGAAAATAAGGAATCGAACATAGAAGCATAATGATTACTTTATTATTAATGTGATTCAGCAGACTTCAAATGAGACCAGTATTCCTTAACCAACTTCCCAAAGAGTGAACCTTCTTGCTTCATTAAATTCAGTGGCTCATCATACTCCACTATTTGTCCTGAAATAGAAATCAAACCATTTGCTTCAAAACTTATGGGCAAATATATTACCAAAAAATAGCCTATTTATTAAATTGGATCCATTGCACTGAAATTATCCCTTTTTTTTCTTTCCCTCTTCGAATATGAACAGGAAAGCAATGAAAATTACCATCACTCATGGCAAGAACCATAGTGCAATCCATCACGGTCGGTATCCGGTGAGCCACCGTGATTACTGTACAATCTGTAAACTCGGTTCTAATAGTTTTTTGTAGAATCATATCAGTTGCATTGTCTATGGATGCAGTTGCTTCATCAAGCACCAATATCCGACTTTTTCTCAGTAGAGCTCGCCCCAAGCAGAACAATTGTCTCTGTCCCATACTCCAATTTGATCCATCATCCACAACTGAACAAGACGAAAACAAATTTATTGCTCACTAATACATCATTGCATTGTGACTACTCATTGGCCCAAATAATAAAACATTGTCATTACCTAAAGAGTCCAAATCCTCTTCCTTCTCCTGAACAGCTTCTCTAAGCTGACATTTTCCAAGAACCTTGAAATTCAAGCATAGCAAATATTAAAACTCAAGTAGTTAAGAAAAATTCTATTTAAGAAAACTTATATGGTCAAAAACCTTTTTCAACTAGCGAAATGACATACTGTAGTTACCTCCCATATTTCTTGGTCAGAATGTTGAGATAAGGGGTCCAAATTGAATCTTACAGTCCCATTGAAAAGAGTAGGATCTTGAGGTATTACACCAAAGCGTGACCTCAAATCATGAAGTCCAATTGTTGAGATGTCAATGCCATCAACTATAATCTTCCCCGCAGTAGGCTCGACTAGACGAAATAATGCTCCAATTAAAGTAGTCTTTCCACTGCCAGTTCGACCAACTATACCGATCTTGGCCCCTCCTGCAAATATGCAACTGATACCACGAAGAACAAGTGGGGAATTGGCTCTATATCTGATCTGCAATTCACGTATCTCTACTTTTCCCACGTAAGGCCAATTGGCTGGGGGACTGTTTTCTTCGATCACTTCAGGTGCTTCACTAGGTAAGGACATGTATTGGTTTAGCCTTTCCACTGAAATGATGTAATTTTCTATGGTGCATTGGTTCTGAATACAAAATACGAGGACCATGTTCAATGAGAGACCATAAGAGAGTGCCATCCCAATAAATCCTGAAGTGACAGAAAAAAAAAAAAAAAAGTTATTCGCATGCTTGAGTCTATTCTTCTCCAAATCTGTGCAAAATTATTTATGTTGTAGTAAACTTTTACATTGCCTGAAATAGTCCAAGAGGTAGGAAACAAAATTGTTATGTAAATACCTGAGCTGAAAGTTTCAGGGGGAAGGAGAACAATGCCGAATGCTGCAGAAGTAAGAACTGTTGCACTGAGTGTCTCTAACCGTTGGATTAACCATTCATTTGCCGCAAAATTGTGAAAAAATGGGCTAGCATTTATGTCAATGAGTCCTAGGTACTTCGCAAAGAAGCGTTCTTCCTCTTCAAAGGCTCTAATTGTTATCGCCCCTGCCACAGACTCGGCAAGATGGTTTGCCACCAAGGACTTGGTCGTACCATTGATCCGCATCAATTCTTTAGCGGTGGAGAAATAGTATCTCTGTTGATTAAAGTAATTCTTTGGTCAAAATTTCTCAATGAAGAATAATTTAGTTTGGAAAGGAAAGATGTGATTAGTTGGAAATGATGAATAACTCTTCTCTTCTGTAAGGACTAAGAAGTAAATATCAACAAAACTCTTTATGGCATTATTACCTGTAATCGAAATGCCAGATAAACTATTGGTAATGCCACAAACAAGACTTGCCAGATGATAACGGCTAGTATTCCCAGAATAGCAACAACACTAACTGAGGTTCCAATAGCAATGAGTAAGCTAAATGGGACATCCAAATCAACTATACTCAGATCAGATGCAACCTATACATGAACAAAGATACACATTAGTAATGATTTCACGAAGCAGTCTGTCTTTTACTACATTAATAGTTCCAGATGCGTACCCGACTAAGTATCCTGCCCAAAGGTGTGGAGTCGTAAAAGGACATAGGTGATCGAAAGAGTGAATTTAGTAGTTGTGCAAACATAGATTTTGATGACTCAATACCCATATAAACTACAAGATGGGATCGGAAAAGCAAAACTACTATGGTGCCAATTCCAATCAACAAGTAAACCTCAATTAGCTGCAATGTGCTGACGTGGGGATTATCAACATTAGCAGCCATCCAAGTGTTCTGCAAGATCAGACCAATCACGAACGCAAGGTGAAAGAGATTACACAAGGAGAAGTATAAGTAACCTTTGTTTTGATTCAAATATTGTTTATAAGGCTTTAGTCCTCTGTTCCCTATTTCTCTTTCTTCTTGCTTAATCAACTGATCTCCTTTAGATGCTTGAAATTGCTTCTCTGTGTAACTCCTTGTAATCTCCGTACTAGATGCTCCATGTTTCTCGGTGGGATTCATATTTCCTAGCCTTTCGGAACCAGCGGTCTCTTTGTGTGCATAAACAAGGTCCTGAAACTCTTTTCTTGTGGACAGTAACTGATGGTAAGGAGCTGATTGTAAGATTTCACCATTAGAAACTAACTGTTGAAAAAGTCAATAACATTGACAAAGTTAATGTGTCGAACTAAAATATATGATTATGAAAGACTTCCATAATAATAATAATAATAATAAATAGAAGTACATTTCAAAAATCAAATTTCTTGAAATTGGAAGAAGACTAACCAAAACATAATCAAATGCTGGTAGGAAGTCAACTTGATGGGTTACAAGCAGGACTGTTTTTTCTGAAAGTGCTTCCATAACATATTCCTGCAAACAAGTAAGAAAGATTCAACTATGAGTGAAAAAAAGGAAGAAAGTGGGGTGCAATACAGTTGTTAGGAAATGTATGTTTACATTAAACAAGCTTGTAGCAGTATGTGCATCAACGGCACTGAAGGGATCATCCAAGAGATATATATCTGCATTCTGATATAGAGCACGCGCAAGTTGGACTCTTTGTTTCTGGCCACCACTCAAATTCACTCCTCTCTCGCCAATTTCAGTCAGGTCGCCATAAGGAAGCAGTTCAAAGTCCTTCACTAGTGAACATTTCAGTAGTGTTTCTTGGTACCTTTGTTCGTCCATAGCTGAGCCAAATAAAATATTGTCCCGTATTGTGCCGGTTTGGATCCATGCCGTCTGAGAAACATAGGCAATCTTCCCGTAAACTTGAATCTGTAGATTGAATAAGTAGAAGCAAGATGATAATGGTTAGTTTAAAACAAATCAATGCGGGCACTAGAATAAAATCTTAATGCATAAAATACTTACATTTCCTTGAACATTAGGAACTTCACCAAGAATTGCTGCCAAAATGGTTGATTTTCCTGAGCCAACCTCTCCACATAAAGCCACCTTTTCCCCATATTTAACCTGTAAATTTACGTTTCTCAAATTTGGCTTTGAGAAATTCTCTTCCCATGAAAAATCGGCGGATTTAATAACAATGGCGCTGTTCACACTTCCCAAGTTCAACTTTTGCCTGATTCCCGCAGTTTGCAACTCTGGCGCCTCAAGGAATTTTATAATTCTTGCAAACGCGACCCTTGCTTGAATAAACACAGCAATAACATCTGGCATAGCTCGAATGGGGTCCTGAACAAGGCTCAAAGTTGCTATGAAAGTGAACACATTATTAGCATGCAAAGGAACATTGAGCAAATAACAGGTTACAAATGCCGCAGCAGAGACCAAAAAAGGAGATGACCAGAAGATAACGACATTATATGTTCTCCTGAATTGCACTGCTGATAACCATTTCATCTCCACCTTCCTCAAACTTTCTACCACATTCTTGAAATGAGTTTCCCATGCATATAGTTTCAACACCTTCATGTTCACAATAGCCTCAGAGAAAGCTTTCAACCTTTGATCTTGAGCCGCCATAAGTTTCGTTTGAAACTGGTGCTGTAACTTAGCAAGTGGAGCATTGCAAAAAACAGTTAGAAGTATTGCCACCAAGGCTGCGATCGAGGCCAGTCCAACTGCTCGGAAAAGAATTACTAAGGAGATACAGAGTTGGAGGCTAGTCGTCCACGTCTGATGGAACCAAAATGGGAATTCTCCGATCCTGTAGGCATCAACAGTAACATAATTCATAATCTCGCCACCAGAGTGAATCAACTTGGCAGAGCTAGATAATCTCAACTGCTTCTTGTAAATGGCTGCAATGAGCAAAGACCTCACTTTCAGACCAATCAGTCTGCTTCTAAAGTACCATTGTCTTTGAGAGATGGATTCAAGGTTCTTCGCAAAGAAAAGAGTTATGACCAAAACATAACCTTCGTATGCGAAACTCTGTTTTCCTTCAGCAACCAAAATGAAGGCATTAAGAAGCAGAGGACCAGCTGAGAGAGTCAATATCTTTAGTAAAGCAAAGAACCCAGTCACAAAAATCTCTTTCCAATGGCAAAAAATAATAATCTTCAACACTGATGGTTGAGAAGAAGAACCATCCTTCTTTTTCTGTTTTTCCAATTGCTCCAAGAACATTAGATAGCAACCTGCTGCTCTGTCAGCTTCCCGCAGCTTTGGTATATCTTCTTTCTCGAGAGTCTTCTCCCGACCCTTTTTCATCAACGAGTTTAGCCACCAAAACGACAATTTGCTTAAAGATCCAGCTGTGGCAAATGGGGTAACTGGGGCATGGTCTTCATCAATACCATTTGCCTCACCAATCAAAGGTGTACAAAGAACTTTTTGAACGGCAACATTCTCATCACACTCTACATATTGACCACACTTGTAAGCACATACGAGTAATAACACTGCCCCTGGGAGAGAGAGAACATCTAGAGCTATCTTAAGTGCCACTTGTTTGTTCAAAATGGCGGCGAACAAAGACAGAACACAAGCAAATCCAGCAAACAAGGTGGTCAGAATGGTCAACAGCCTAACCAGCTCTATTGAAAGGTGTTTCACCTTGATGCTTACTGTTAAGCCCACAAACAACCAAGTAAAGCCTTGAAACAAATCTAGAAACCACAAATTCAAAGGCAGAGCAGTATGCGTTTTTCTCAGCTTCTCTTCTAAAATCCAGATACCAAGGAACAAAAACGACAATCCGAGACAGCCATTTAAGATGGCAGAGACGATCTGCAGAGTTGACAAGCCTTGAAACCGAGCTGGAATTTGACCAAGTTTTGAGGAAGGCTTTTTAATCACGGTCGTCAAGAGCACGATCAAAAGAACCACATCGAAGCATATAATCAAAGCATGGTTGGTGCATGATGAAGGATTACTCAGGAACTTCAATGGTGAATCACAAGGCTCTCCACTAGTTTCCCAACAACCCGATTCAGTACAGAACTTAGTCCATATATCATCCATCATCAAATCTTCGATAGTGTCAAAAAGGCTTCCAACTCTGGCTGCTCTAGACAGTATCGGTTCATGGAAGAATCCAAGAAACCAGTAGTATGGAGTGAAAAAGCTAACAAAACGTGGACAAGAACAAAAGAAAAAACGTAGGAAGAAGCCGAAAAATCAAGAAGTTAAAAAGCATCTCAAGGCAGAGAAACTAAACATACCTGAATTTGCATTAAGAACAGGTTCCTCCTCCTCTTAGAACTGAAGCTGAACCCAACACAGTACTCCTAATTAGAAGAACCCAATTCGTTACTAAGCTCAAATGGTCCAGAAATTCAACCAACAAAAACCACTATTCATTCCGTGTGTGAGACTTACAGTTCTCTATCTACCATGCACGTTATTAATTATTTCAACATGAATTCGCACGTGTAATAATAAAATTTGTAATGATTGCTCAATACGAAAACCAGGAAAAGAAAACACAAGGTTGGTACTACTTTATGCAAATTTATGCAATATAATTAATAATTTCTTATCAGACTATACACAATGTCAATCATGAAGGCTTGTTAAGTTTGCTAAATAAAAATGACATTATAGAGTTGATAGTGGGAGGGACGTTTAAAAAAGCCAATTATATTATAAAAAATCACACCTTGCATATTATTCAATTCAATTCCAATATCGTTTGGTTTTCTTTTCTTTCTTTTTTTTAAAAAAAAAAAAACAAAATATTCTAAATGAGTGAATAGGATTTTTGAACGCAAGTATAAGTATCGTAAATAAGTAATAAAGTAGTGAGTATGAGTATCGCCCCACGAAGACAGTTGATTTATTAAGTATCGAAATTTAGCCTTTGAATTAACCGACTAAAGAAAAATTAAATTAAATTGAAAATTGAAAATAAACTAAAAATAATAAAAATAAACGAGAATAAAAATTAAAAACAAAAAATAAAACTAGATGTAAATCAATGAAATTAAACCTAGGGTTTCCGATTTTACCGTAACTAATCCACTTTAAAAATTCTCTATCTCATTAGCCTATAATTATTTTCCTAGTTGATAGTCGAGATTCCCTAATTTATTTACTATTCTCTCCCGAGTTCAAGTAAAAATATCCTAAATTACCAATTCGTTATATTTCTATGTGAATTAAATTAATTAAGAATTCTTTAAGATCTATGGAAACTCATATAGTGAGTATACATACCATGTAAATATATTCTTATTTAACATGCAATTTATAGCTTTCAATCCAACGAACTAGACACATAAATCTCTTTTCGGTTTTATTGAAAACTCAAATAAGAAAAATAATTCATAGACTAAATTGAAAGAAAAATATTAAAGCATCATAGTTAGGCTACATCGCAGTCCTAGAAAAGAAATCTATAACATAATTAAACTAAGAGAAACAAAAATATTAAATGAAAACATCCTAAAGAAAATAAAATTCTAAAATTGAAAATAAAATCAAACTAGAGAAATCACAGTTGAAGAGGTTCCATTCCACTGCTCTGTCTCCCACAGACTTTCTCTCTGGACTACTATGTTTTTCTCTCTAAAATTGTGTATTTTTCCCTCTGTTCCGTAGTCTTTTTATAGCTGAAAAGAGAGTGTTTCCCAATTATTCACGAATTCCTATGTTCAAATATGATTGGCTGTGACGTGTCACTTTACAATTTACTCTCTCTTTCTCCTCACCTCACGTTTTTTATGCAGTAATAGGCGAATAATCCTATGTGGAATAAAAAGGTAGGCTCAGCATATAACTAGATATTGATTGGCTGAAAAAAAGCTTAAATTTTATTTTATGACATGGCGCATTTTCGTTGGAGAGAAAATCAAGTGCACAAGATCTGAGATGCACCGAATCAGACACCCCAAAAGAATTTTCCACTATCTCTCTTATGCGTGGGCCCCAGCTGTCCCCTTTGTTGCCTCCCTCACTCTCCTTCCTCTGCGAGTGTGCTACACTCTCCAATCCGAACCGTCAATCCACTTGATCTTACAACTAAGCTGGATTAGACACTCCAAATGAATCTTCCATCATCTCTCTTAAGCGTGGGCCCCAGCTGTCCCTTTTGTTGCCTCCTTCACTCTCCTTCCTCCGCGAGTGTGCTACACTCTCCAATTCGAACCGTCAATCCACTTGATCTTACAGCTAAGTTGTAACCCGGATTTTATTATTATTTTTTTCTCTTTTCTTCTTTTCTATCAAATCAAAATTAAATTAAATCAAAAACTTAAATCTAATAACATAAAATTAAATAAAACTAAATCTAAACCAAAATAAAATAAAACAATTTAAATTACTAAAAATCTAAATTAAAATTACGACACACATTTTTAATAAATAAAATAACATAATTAACTTATAGAGTTATCGTACATAGTACTTACTACATCAAATAAACCGTTTCACCAATTCTATAAAAATGCATCTGATCACTGATTGGTTAATTCAATGTTTAAAATTTTAAGACTTAACTTTAGAAGACATCGTGGTAGAAGATCAGATGCCATTATCAGGTATGGATCACGGTTGTCGAATCTCATGGACTTTTGTCCTTTTTCAAACAAGTGAAAGGCCAATAATAAAAAATTAACTATGTGTCCTTCATAGGTAACGCGTATCTTAGTGGTAATTTTAAAGTGAGATATTTTTATTGTAGAAGTACAGGTATATGTGTAATTTACTGTTTTTATAAATAATGAATGATTCGAAGTTCGAACTTTACAGTTTACACCTTAATATTTAGAAGTAGGTATTGACTACTAATCGGGTTGGTAACCACAATAATATACACATATAATACCTGACCACAAATGATCTTATCTCGGCTGTAAAATATAGTTTCACAAATTTTATTCTTCATTATAATATTTCTTTTCTGATTTAATTTGTTTTATCCCAATATAATTCGTTGTTACTATTTATTATGTATTAGTGATTTTGTTTTGAATTATTTATTATTTAATCAATTTTCAATAAATAATATGTAATACTTTTGACCAATCAAATTAACATATATAAGGATGAATGTAATACCTTTTATAGAAAGTTTTCGAATTCAGTTCCACCTTTTATTTTTCTTACAAAGTTGCTATAGACACAGCGTACTTAGGATTAATTTTAGAGTTTGCTTTTAGTTTTTAAAAACAATTAAAGAAAAAAAGTTGAGAGAAAAGCATTTGATAAGTTTATAATTTTAGTCGACAGATTTTAAAATTTACTATATAACCATTATTTTAAACAAAAGTTGAGATACATTGTATGAATTGCTTTTCAAAACTAATTTTATTTGTTATAATACAAGTTGTTTAAAATGACATTTTATGTCACGTACCATCAAAAATTACAAAACACTTAAGGCGCGTTTATTTTAAGATTTGAATTATATTCTTCAAATCCAGAAACAATTTTCATATAGAAAGTTAGAAAGATAAAATGATTTATCTTTCTAACTTTTTATATAAAAACTGTTTCTAAATTTGAATTATATATTAAACGTGCCCTTAAATACTTCTTTTAAATATTATAGTAGTTTTGTAAATTAAATTTATTAAAAACCAAAAAGCCAAGACTTTTTTTTCCTTACAATTATTTATTGCTCTCGGCACAACAATACCAAATATGCCCAAAATTATCTATTGGTACAGGGTTAGAGGAGCAACTGACACTTTTATTCTTAGTTCTTCTTTAGTTACTAAATTTTAGAAGTAAAAGGAAAAAAAAAAAAAAAAGAAAAAAAATCATGGGATTTGCTTTCTCTTGTTCAGATTCAAGTACAAAAGAAGGAAAAATTTTGTAAGGAAATGTTGATCATATAAATTTCAACAAGTAAATTGGAAAAGAGAAAAATTCCAAAATAAAATTCTATAGACTTCTAGGAGAATATTTTCCCCCTTGTTTTTTTTCCTTGTCCTTTTCTTTGCAATCCTAAATAAATCGATCCATAATGCTTCTGTTCAAGAGGTTTATTAAGACTATCTGGTCCATCCCGGGACGTCTGGAGGACTGAATTTTTTGGAAGATCTAGCTCAATTTGTTGGCAGCTTTCTCTAACCGAATCCTATACAGAAGTTGTGGAGGTAAATTTGGAAGGCCAAGCTCCACTTAGTCATTAGAAATTCTTTCTTTGGAAAGGCTAAGCTCCATGCTATTGGCATCGTTTACAAGTATAGGAAAGAGTAATACCAAGGAAATTCTTTGGCAACATGATGTATTTTCCTGTCACCATTTTCTCCATATATTCTCATTGGAAGGCAAAGCTCAACGTTCATGATCACTCACTTAACATTTTTCTGACGAAATGAGTTGCATAGATGTCTACTCTATTTTTACTCTCATTAGTACTCTTCATTAATGGTTTTCGAATGCTATAAGAGTTGACGAAACACTGTGTCTTGATACAACACAACCAACTACATTGAAAACTTAAAATAGGGAATCGATCATAAAAGAAAAGTTATGGTTACACTTCATTCCAATTAAGCAGCCTATGGTAATATATTATCAATGTGATTCAGCAGACCAGTATTCCTTGACCAACTTCCCAAAAAGTGAACCTTCTCTCTTCATCAGCTTCATTGGCTCATCATACTCTACTATCTTTCCTGAAATCGAAACATCAAATTAGACGCTTCCAATTTTCGGGCCAAATTTGTTTCAAGTACTAACAATGAAAATTAGTTGTAGAGAATTTCTCATAGTAATGAAAGTTACCATCGCTCATGGCAAGAACCATAGTGCAATCCATCACGGTAGGTATCCGGTGAGCTACCGTGATTACTGTACAATCTGTAAACTCGGTTCTAATAGTTTTTTGTAGAATCATATCAGTTGCATTGTCTATGGATGCAGTTGCCTCATCAAGCACCGATATCCGACTTTTTCTCAGTAGAGCTCGCCCCAAGCAGAACAATTGTCTCTGTCCCATACTCCAATTTGATCCATCATCCACAACTGAACAAGACGAAAACAAATTTATTGCTCACTAAAATGTTAATACTAATTAAAAAAGAAAAAAGAAAGAAATGTGGTCAATACCTAAAGAGTCCAAACCCTCTTCTTTCTCTTGAACAGCTTCTCTAAGCTGACACTTCTCGAGAACCTTGAAAATCACATAAAGGGAAAATATTACAGCCCAATTAGCCAACAACACTATATTCAAAGGCTTCATTATTCAATTGGTGAAAGGACATTACCTCCCATATTTCTTGGTCAGAATGTTGAGATAAAGGGTCCAAATTACATCGGACAGTCCCATTGAAAAGAGTGGGATCTTGAGGTATTACTCCAAAGCATGACCTCAGATCATGAAGTCCAATTGTGCAGATGTCAATGCCATCAACTATAATCTTCCCTTTTGTAGGCTCTACTAGACGAAATAATGCTCCAATTAAAGTAGTCTTCCCACTGCCAGTTCGACCAACTATACCGATCTTGTGGCCTCCTGCAAATGTGCAACTGATACCACGAAGAACAAGTGGGGAATTTGCTCTATATCTGATCTGCAAATCACGTATCTCTACTTTACTCATATTAGGCCAATTGGCCGGGGGACGGTTTTCATCGATCACTTCAGGTGCTTCACTAGGTAAGTACATGTATTGGTTTAGCCTTTCCACTGAAATGATGTAATTTTCTGCACTGCATTGGTTTTGAATAGAAGTTACAAGAGAATTGTTCAATGAAAGACCATAGGAGAGTGCCATACCAAAAAAATCCTGCAGTAACACGAGAAAAATTATTCACATGCATGAGTCCATTCTTATTTTCTTTCCAAATAGGTGCAAAGTTATTTATATGTACATATGTGTGAACCTGAGCTAAAAGTTTCTGGAGGAAGGAGAACCATGAGGAATGCTGCAGAAGCAAGAACTGTTGCACTAAGTGCTTCTAACCGCTGGATTAACCATTCATTTGCTGCAAAATTGTGAAAAAGTGGGCTAGCGTTTATGTCAACGAGTTCAAGGTTCTTGGTGAAAAATTGTTCTTCCTTATCGAAGGCTCTGATTGTTATGGCTCCTGCTACAGACTCAGCAAGATGGTTCGCTAGCAAGGACTTGGTTGTACCGTTGATTCGCATTAATTCTTTAGCAGAGGAGAAGTAATATCTCTATTGAATAAGAGCGCAATTTTTTCATAAAAACCACAAATCAGCATAAAATGTTTCTCAAAGAAAGATGATGTAGTCAGATTAGTTAGATATGATGAGAACTACTTTATAGCATTTTTACCTGTAATCGAAATGACAAATAAACTACTGGTAATGAGACAAACAAGACTTGCCAGGTGATAACAGCTAGTACTCCCAGATTAGCAACAACATTTAAAGAGGCTCCAATAGCAATGAGTAAGCTAAATGGGACGTCCAGATCCACTATACTCAGATCAGATGAAACCTATGCAGAAGCAAAAATAGACAAATATTAATTTCATGGAGTAGTCTTTCTATCTGTAATTGTATCTATTGCTCCAGATGCATACCCGGCTAAGTATCCTTCCCAAAGGTGTGGAGTCGTAGAAGGACATGGGTGATCGAAAAAGGGAATTTAAGAGTTTTGAAAATATAGAGTTTGATGATTCAATACCCAAAAGAACTTGCATAGGTGATCTGAAAAGAAAAGCTACTATCGACGCAATTCCTACCAACAAGTAAACCATAATTAACTTCAATGTGCTAACTTGGGGATTGTCAACATTTGCAGCCATCCAAGTGTTCTGCAAGATCTGACCAATCACGAAGATGAGGTGAAAGAGAACAACCAATGAGAAATACAAGTACCCTTTGTTCTGATTGAGATATTGTCTGTAAGGCTTGAATCCCGTGTCCCCTATTTCTCTTTCTTCTTGCTTAATCAGTTGATCTCCTCTAGATGCTTGAAATTGCCTCTTTCTGTAACTCATTTTAATCGCCTTGCCAGATGATTTGTGTTTCTCAATAGGACTTATGCGTGCTAGCCTTTCAGAACCAGCAGTCTCTTTGTGTGCGTTCACAAGGTCCTGAAACTCTTGGCTTGTACTCAGTAATTGACGGTAAGTTGCTGGTTGTAAGATTTTCCCATCAGACATTAGCTGTCAACAAAATCAATGCTAACCAAAATTATTACCATCAAAGACTTCGATACATAATATATGAACACAGATCAATTTTCCCAGAATTGGAAGAAAACTAACCAAGACATAATCAAATGCAGGCATGAAGTCAACTTGATGGGTTACAAGTAGGACTGTTTTTTCCGAAAGTGCTTCCATAACAAATCCTGCAAACAAGGAAGATACTTTAAACAAGAAAAACAAGAAGGAAGACACTGCTATTTTTAGGAAAGAACAAGTACATTATACAAGCTTGTAGCTGTATGTGCATCAACAGCACTGAATGGATCATCCAAGAGATATATATCTGCATCCTGATAAAGAGCACGGGCAAGTTGGATTCTTTGTTTCTGACCACCACTTAAATTTACTCCTCTCTCGCCAATTTCCGTCATGTCACCATAAGGAAGCAATTCGAAGTCCTTCACTAGTGAACATCTCTCGAGCGTTTCTTGGTACCTTTGACTGTCCATGGGAGAGCCAAATAAAATATTATCTTGTATTGTGCCGCTCTGGATCCATGCAGTCTGAGAAACATAGGCAGTCTTCCCGTAAACTTGAAGCTGTTAATCCAATAATTAGAAGCAAGATCAAATAAGTATTTGAAAGAGCGCAAAAGAAGCATATTTTTTAATTCTGATCATATAGAAAACCTACACTTCCTTGAACATTTGGAACTTCACCAAGAATTGCTGCTAAAAGGTTTGATTTCCCTGAGCCCACCTCTCCACATATAGCCACCTTTTCTCCATGAGTAACTAGTAAATTTATGTTTCTCAAAGTTGGCTTTGATAAATTCTCTTCCCATGAAAAATCAGCTGAATCAATAACAATGGCATTTTTCGTACTCCCTAAGTTGTACTTTTGCTTAGTTCTTGTAGTCTGCAGCTCTGGTGCCTCGAGAAATTTTACCACTCGAGCAAATGCAACCCTTGATTGAATCACTACACTAATAACATTAGGTATAGAGCTAATAGGGTCTTGAACAAGGCGCAAAGTAGCTAAGAAAGTGAAGATATTATTGGCGCGCAGAGGAATATTGAGAAAATAACATGCTCCAAATGTTGCAAAAGAGACCAAAACAGGAGATGAAAATAAGAGAAAGATATTATATGCTTTTTTGAGTTGCACTGCTGATATCCATTTCATCTCTGCTTTCCTCAAATTCTCTACCACATTCTTGAAGTGAGTTTCCCATGCATATAGTTTCAACACCTTCATGTTTACAAGAGCCTCAGAGAAAGCTTTCAGCCTTTCATCTTGAGCTATCATAAGCTTCGTCTGAAAGTAGTTTTGTGACTTAGCAAGTGGAGCATTGCAAATCAGAGTCAAAGTGATCGCCACCAAGGCTGCGATTGTGGCCAATCCAACTGCTCGAAAAAGAATAACTAAGGCCATACAAAGTTGGAGGCTAGTCGTCCAAGTCTGATGGAACCAAAAAGAAAAATCTCCAATCCTATAGGCATCAACAGTAATATAATTCATGATCTCACCACCAGAGTGAATTAGCCTAGCAGAGTTAGATAATCTCAGCTGCTTCTTGTAAATGGCCGCAATGAGCAAAGATCTCACTTTCAGACCAATAAGTCTGCTTCTAAAGTACCATTGCCTTTGAAAGATGGATTCAAGGTTCTTTGAAACGAAAAGAGTTATGGCCAAAACATAACCTTCATATTTGAAACTCTGGTTTCTTTCAGCAACCAAAATGAAGGCATTAAGGAGCAAAGGGCCAGCGGAGAGAGTCAATATCTTTAATAATGCAAAGAACACAGATAAAAGGATCTCTTTCCAGTGGCAGATAATGATTACCTTCAACAGTAATGACTGAGAAGAAGAGCCATCCTTGTTTTTCTGTTTCTCCAATTGCTCCAAGAACATGAGATAGCAACTTGCTGCTCTCTCAGCTTCCCGCAGCATTGGTATATCTTCTTCCTCGAGAGTTTTCTCCCTTCCCTTTTTCATCAACGAGTTTAGCCACCAAAACGATAATTTGCTGAAAGATCCAGCTTTGGCAAATGGGGGAACTGTGACATGGTCTTCATCGCTACCATTAGCCTCACCAATCAAAGGTGTGTGAAGAACTTTTTGAACGACAACATTCTCTCCCCTCTCTTCATATTGACCACACTTGTAAGCACATACGAGTAACAACACTGCTCCTGGAAGGGATGAAACATCTAAAGCTATCTTAATTGTCACTTGTTCGTTAAAAACGGCAGCGAACAAAGACAGAACACAAGCGAATCCTGCAAACAAGATGGTAAGAATGGTCAACAGCCTAACCAGCCCTCTCGGAAGTTGTTTCACCTTGATGCTTACTATTAAGCCCACGAACAACCAAGTGAAGCCTTGAAATAAAGATAGAAACCACGGATTCAAAGGCAGAGCAGTACGTGTTTTGAAGCCTTGAAATAAAGATAGAAACCACGGATTCAAAGGCAGAGCAGTACGTGTTTTTCTCAGCTTCTCTTCTAAAATCCAGATACCAAGGAACAAAAGCGACAATCCCAGACTGCCGTTTAAGATGGCAGAGACGATCTGCAGAGTCGACAAGCCTTGGAACCGAGCTCGTTTTGATGAAGGCTTTGTAATCACGGTGATCAAGAGCACGATCAAAAGAACCACCTCGAAGCAGATCATCAATGCATGGCTGGTGCATGACGAAGGATGATGACTCAGAAACTCCAATTGTGAATCACAGGACTCTCCACTAGTCTCCCAACAACCCGATTCAGTACAAAACTTAGTCCATATATCATCCATCATCAGATATTCGGTAGCGTCATAAAAAGCTTCCAAATATCTGTTCACGAAAAGAATCCAAAAAACCGGTAGTACGGAGTGAAAAAAGCTAGCAAAACAAGGACAAGAACAAAGGTAAAAAAACGTAGCGATAGGCGGAAAATCGTGTTGGGTGTGGCCCCAACTATGTGGACTGGTGGGACCCAGAAGCTGATTTATTAAAAAATAAATAAATAAATAAATAAATAGAGGAGTGCACGTTTTAGACAAAAAGAAAAGAAGTGCTCTTGCACTTATTAGATCAGCAGCTGCCATTTTAGAGGGGAAAAAATAAAAATAAAAATAAAAATAAAAAATCAGCAGCAGCCAGGTCCCAAAAAGAAAGAGAGAGAAAGTGAAAGAAAAGGAAAGGGTATTGTGGGTTTTCTAGCTTGAATATTATAAAATAAGATTAAGTGACGATTTCCTCCCGATCTAGCTGAAATTTCATTATGTCGTCTGCAACGTCACAAGTTACATTTTGAGTGGTTTGATTTGTTGTTTTCTCTCTCTATTGCTTGTATTTGGTGAGAGACCCGAACTTTTTCTTTGAGTTTTTATTGTTAATATCCAGCCTCTAAATTTATTGCTAGGGAAAAAACTTGTATCCCATTTATTATTATTAGTGGAAGATTTGAGTGGCCTAAGGCTCGTAGTTTTTCCTTCAATTTGGAGGGTTTTCCAAATAAAATTTAGTTTGTTTATCTTATAGATTGCGTCGATTTATATTGCCTATTCTATTTATTTGACATTAGTTGGTTTGTATGCCCATTTGATTGCACAAAGTGGAAAAAAGGAATTAAGTGTTTCCGCTAAAGTTTGTGTTGATTGAAACTAGTTTGTGCATTGGCAGGCTTTTTCCCAACAAATCGAGAAGTTAAACAGCATCTCGATGCAGCGACAGAGCCACGTTTTCAATCCAGTGGGTAGAATTTAGACTACAACTTTTTTTTTTTTTTTGGGTATATATTTAGTATAAATTCCGATAATCTCTAATTAATTTTTTTGAAGAAAAGTAGCATTAGAAAATTATTTTTTTGTAGTTGAAAAATTATTTTTCTAATAAGACTTAAAACTATAGTGAAAAATAGAAATTTTTTATCATTTTTTGATCTTAAAAAGCTGTAAACTGGAAAATAAGTTATAAAACGGTGAGATCCGTTATAAAAAAGAAATCCAAATTAGGATAAACAAGGGTATCTAATTTTTTAAACAGCTTATCTAAAATTCGACAAATTATATATTATCGAATACAAGTTATTTTCTATTAGGAATTGAAGCTATAGTAAACAATAGAAATTTTTTAGTCATTTTTGAGCTTAAAAAGTTGTAAACTGGAAAATGAGTTGTAAAATGGCGAGATTTGCTACAGAGAAGAAACCATGATCAGGATAAACAAAAGTGTCTAATTTTTTTGATAGTTTGTCTAGAACTCGACAAATTGTACATTATCGAGTATGCTTAACAATATTATCGAGTCTTGTCTCAACAATAGTACATCTAGACTCTCAACATTATATTGATAATGCTAGACACTGCTGTCAAAATATAGGATAATTATAGTCATCGATGTGCTAGACACTATCTCGACTATACTAGACATATTGTCTATCATTCTTGACAGTGTAGTCAAGTAACTAGACACCAATGTCGAGGTAAAATCTAGAGTATAAAAAAGTTACTCGACATCACAATTGTGTAGCTCGACATAGTGTCTAGAAATATCAATACTTACGTCTAGACACTAGACATTGTTGTCTAATAACTAAAAAGACATGTCTAACTATTAGAAACACATGTTTAACTATTATTTCGTATCAGACTATACTATGTCAATCATAAATGCTTTTTAAGTTTGCTATATAAAAGTGACATTAAAGAGTTGATAACGGAACGTCTACAAAAGCCAATCATCTTAAAACAAACGACACCCAGTATATTATTCAATTCAATTACTATATCGTTGCTGTTATTTTTTCGAAATGAGTGTGTAGATGTATAGATCGTGCTTTCTACATAAAATAAACCTTTCTTTACCGTTTGTGCAATTTTATAAAAATGCTTCTGATCACTGATTGATTAATTGATTGTTTAAAATTTTATGACTAGAAGACATCGTGATTGAAGATCCGATGTCGTTATCAGGTTTGGATCACGTCTATCGATTCTCATAGATTTTGTGTCCTTTTTAATGTTTAATGTATATAATAAGCAAAGTCAATAGCTAATCAGGGCTAGCTCAGTTGGTCTAAAGTTTGAGAGATATGTATGTAAGTTTGAGAGAGTCAGAGGTTCAAATCTTAGTAGTGTGTGTTATTTTCCTTTAAATTTGTAGTGAATGATGGTCATTAATTAAGTCCTACCTTTTTAAAAGAAGAAAAAAACACAAACAAGGTCAATAAAAATATGAACAATGTATCTTTCATATAACGCGTATATCTTAGTTGTCAATTTTAGGTAGGATATTTTTATTGTAGAATTATTATGTACAAATCTTTTTTTTATTTTTTTTTACGGATTGGTGGCACTAAAGGTTCTTAATTTCTTAAGAAGTCACCATTTGGTAGTGATCAATAAATGTCCAAAAATATCCTTGAATTAACGAAACAATGACATTTTTTTGGGGTTAAAATTGAGTCTTTTAGAAAATGTCAAAGAGGTCTTCTCAAACCCTAACTATCCATTTCGTGCATGTCATATGCCTACCTTTTTTGTCCAATTTTTAACCTTAACAATTTTTCACCCAAAAAAAAAAAAGATGTTATTAAAACCAATGCGTTAATTCAGTAAGATTTTTGAACATGTATTTAGTTCTGGAACTAAATGGTTACTACTTGAAAAAATCATGAACTTTAGTGCTCAAACCCTTTCTTTATTCTAAAATTTATTTTCTTTTCAAATTTAATTCATTTTATCCTAATATAAATTTTCTATTATTATTTATCATGTATTAGTGATTCTATTTTGATTTATTTCTTGTTTAATTAATTTTGAGTAAAAAAATATACAGAACTTGTGACCAATCAAATTGATTTAATAACGAATGTAATACTTTTATAGAAAATTTTTGAATTTATTTCCACCTTTTATTTTTCTTACGAAACTGCTATTTAATAAACCGTCCATTAATTGGGATGGATTTTAGGGAGAGATGGATCCACGTACATCCTATAGCGTCTATTATTAGGAGAACTTTGAGAGTACGGATATTCTAACTAAATGAATTGATACACAATGCTTCTGTTCAAGATGTTGTATTAAGTGTAATAACCCCGTACCTGGCAAAAAAAATATCTATATATAAATATTTAAATAAATAAATGAAAAGATAAAAGACAAAAAGACCAAAAATTTAGTTAATTGAGTAAGGATAATTTAGTAATTTTGAATACTAGGAAACCTTTTACTTATCATTTGTCAGAGAAAAAAAATAAATTAACGCTCAGGAGAGAGAGAGGAGAACGGCTGAAAGGTTGGGAGAAGAGAAAAGATTACAATAAAGTTGATTGTCAATTCTCTAAGGTAAAAAACTTCTTCCTATCAATTATCAATCGATTATTTTGGACTATTGGGATTAATCTATCTTCTAAGGTTTAGAATTCTTTAAACATATTTTTGTTTCAATTATGATTCTAGTGTCAATTTATATTTTGAGTGATTACTCTCGCTGTAAGATTTAAAATAAGACCAAAATTACGTAATTTGAATATCCAAATTAAAAGTTATAGATTTTTGAGTTTTAGTCTAAAACGGTAAAACACAATAGAGATTATAAGTGGTTTTTTTGAAACTTCTAGTGGTTTGTTATTTGGAAATTTTATTCAATAAGCTTTCCAAAGGTATATAATTTATCAAATACAGATTTAAAACCAGAGAGATATAACATTTTGAAATGAACACTACGAATCTAGAAAAATTTTATAACTCTTAGTATTTAGAATATAACGCAGCAGTAGCTTATTTGGATTTGTGGGGCCCACTTCTTTGCACTTTTAGGATCCTCTATTATTTGTAAAAACTGTCCTCAAAGTTTCATAATTTTTAGAATTAATTTAGAATTATTATAATTTTTTATGTCAACATTATACAAGATAATATAGTGAATGTATCAAGTGTACATGGGCAACAGGTTAGACATTATATTAGGCATGACTTAAGGTATCTATTAAGTATTTAATATTCATATATAACTCTTGTTATAATTATAAGTTCTTGTGGTAACTAGCAAATTATTGTTGGATTGGTTAGACTAGCGAACAAGTAAGTAACTTTTCATCTTTATTAGTGACTTTGTTTTACTTAAGTTAGTATCTTTTGTTTTCTCTTAAAAGATAATTATGTTTATAAATCTAAACTTGTTTCAAGCAATTTGTTAATAAATGAAAATTATTTTGACAAGAGATAACCATCTTTCGAATAAAATATGGATCAAGTTTATGTTTATTACTACTATTAAATGATTTGAAAGTTGTTACCTTATTGATAAATATAAAAAGTATTAGTTAATAGTTTTATAATTGAATGTGTTGAAATATTATTCAATGACTATGCATATAGACCCAATCCATATGGGTTATATGTGGAGAGTACTGACCTACCTACATGGTTAAATGTAGTAGATTCGTACTCAGTTATAAGAGTTATCTGTAGTAGATTTGGACACAGCTACAGGGATTATTTGTAGCAGATTCAGACCAAACCACAAGGGTTAAGTGTGGCCATAATCATCAAAACGGTACATTAGAATTTGGAAGTGATATCGATTATTGAACAAGTTTGATACAATAAATTTTGAAACTCTTTATTTTTTAAAATTGGTTTTTAGTTAGATTCATTTCCTTATTTTAAAAAGTACTGATTTCGAAGTTAGAGGTATTTTATAAAATACTTACTAAACATTTCAAATTGCAAATGCTTGATTCAATTAGTAGAGATTATTGGTTACTTATTAGGCTACCGAGCTCACCTTTTTAATCTTTTTCAGATTCAGATAATAGTCAATAAGTGGAATTTATATTTGAAGGAGAGAGATTGTTTGAGGACTCAGATTTACTATTTAGAGCTATTATACTATTTAGTTTCCATTTTAAGACACTATTGGTTATTTGAGGTATACTGGATTATTGTTATAGTTTTAGTTTCTTTTGTTATTATGGATGAATTTAGTAAATTGTTATTGATAGTTTAGAATATTTGGTATTTTATTAGGATGAGATATTTTGAGTGTTAATGAATTTATTTAGATTTTTAATAACGATTGGATTCAAAATTTTTCGTGTATGTGAAGTTTATTATTATGGGCATGTGGCAGTCACCATGTCCTTGGTTTGGGGCGTGACACCGAGACTATACGGAGGAAAGGATCAATTCGAAAGGCTAAGCTTCACGCTAGGACGGTAGGAGGATCAGTGTCAGAGTTCGACATCGTTTACAAATATAGAAATACTAATTTCAAAGATGTCTGCATATATTCTACTTGGAAGGCAAAGCTGCATGGTGTGAATAGACACTGTTAGCTCCTATTTTTGAAATGCCTACTCGGTTTTCACTCTCATTACTCTTCTCATTAATGGTTTTGCAAATGCTATCTCAGAACTGAGAAACACTCCGTCTTGATACAGCCAAATAATACATCGGAAAAAAAAAAAAAAAAAAAACGAAATAAGGAATCGATCATGATAGAAAACTTGTAGTTAGACTTGGTTCCAACTATTGGTTCCAACTAAGCGACCTTTGGTTAATATATTATCAATAATGTGATTCAGCAGACTGCAAATGAGACCAGTATTCCTGGACCAACTTCCCAAAGAGTGAACCTTCTTGCTTCATTAACTTCATTGGCTCATCATACTCCACTATTTGTCCTGAAATAAAAAATAAAAAAACAAACTATTTGCTTCAGAGCTTATGGGCATATAAATATATATATATATATATATATATATATCCAAAAAGTAATTCTTTATTAAAATGGTTTGGTTGTAGAAAATGTGGTTACCATCACTCATGGCAAGAACCATAGTGCAATCCATCACGGTTGGTATCCGGTGAGCTACCGTGATTACGGTACAATCTGCAAACTCAGTTCTAATTGTCTTCTGCAAAGTCATATCGGTTGTGTTGTCTATAGATGCAGTGGCTTCATCAAGCACCAATATCCGACTTTTCCTCAGTAGAGTTCGCCCCAAGCAGAACAACTGTCTCTGTCCCATACTCCAATTTGATCCATCATCCACAACTAAACAACAAGAAAAAATTTATAGCTCATTAATACATCATTACATTGTCACTGCTCATTTGGCACCGGGAAAAAGAAAAAAAATCAGTGTCATTACCTAAAGAGTCCAAACCCTCTTCCTTCTCCTGAACAGCTTCTCTAAGCTGACATTTTCCAAGAACCTTGAAATTCAAGCATAGCAAATATTAAAACTCAAGTAGTTAAGAAAAATTCTATTTAAGAAAACTTATATGGTCAAAAAACTTTTTCAACTAGCGAAATGACATACTGTAGTTACCTCCCATATTTCTTGGTCAGAATGTTGAGATAAGGGGTCCAAATTGAATCTTACAGTCCCATTGAAAAGAGTAGGATCTTGAGGTATTACACCAAAGCGTGACCTCAAATCATGAAGTCCAATTGTTGAGATGTCAATGCCATCAACTATAATCTTCCCTTTTGTAGGCTCGACTAGACGAAATAATGCTCCAATTAAAGTAGTCTTTCCACTGCCAGTTCGACCAACTATACCGATCTTGTGCCCTCCTGCAAATGTGCAACTGATACCACGAAGAACAAGTGGGGAATTGGCTCTATATCTGATCTGCAAATCACGTATCTCTACTTTTCCCACGTAAGGCCAATTGGCTGGGGGACGGTTTTCTTCGATCACTTCATGTGCTTCACTAGGTAAGGACATGTATTGGTTTAGCCTTTCCACTGAAATGATGCAATTTTCTATAGTGCATTGGTTTTGAATACATATTACGAGGACCATGTTCAATGAGAGACCATAAGAGAGTGCCATCCCAATAAATCCTGCAGTGACACAAAAAAATTATTCACATGCTTGAGACTATTTTAGTGATCTTTTAAATTGCAAGAAGATAGTACATGAGGTAGTAGGAAAAAAAAAATTGTCATGTTAATACCAGAGCTAAAAGTTTCAGGGGGAAGGAGAACAAGGCCAATTGCTGCAGAAGTAAGAACTGTTGCACTAAATGTTTCTAACCGTTGGATTAACCATTCATTTGCTGCAAAATTGTGAAAAAATGGACTAGCGTTTATGTCAATGAGTCCTAGGTACTTCTCAAAGAAGCGTTCTTCCTCTTCGAAGGCTCTAATTGTTATGGATCCGGCCACAGACTCGGCAAGATGGTTTGCTACCAAGGACTTGGTTGTACCATTGATCCGCGTTAACTCTTTAGCAGTGGAAAAGTAGTATCCCTGTTCATTAAAGTAATTCTTTCAATAAAAAAATTCCAACATAAAATGTTTCTCGATGAATGAACATATGATTAGTAAGAAATATTGAATGACTCTTCTCTTCTGTAAGAACTAAGAAGTAAATATCAACAGAACTCTTCATAGAATCCTTACCTGTAATCTAAATGCCACATAAACTATTGGTAATGAGACAAACAAGACTTGCCATGTGATAAAAGCTAGTACTCCCAGATTAGCAAAAACGGTAAATGGGGCTCCAACAGCAATGATTAAGCTAAATGGGACATCCAGGTCCACTATACTCTGATCGGATGAAACCTATACATGAACAAAGCTACACGTTAGTACTAATTTCTTAGAACAGTCTTTCTTAAACTGCATAAATTGTTCCAGATGCGTACCCGACTAAGTATCCTTCCCAAAGGAGTGGAGTCATAAAAGGACATGGGTGATCGAAAAAGGGAATTGAGAAGTCGTGAAAACAAAGATTTTGATGATTCAATACCCATATAAACTAGAAGAAGGGATCTGAAAAGCAAAATTACTAACGTGCCAGTGCCAATCAACAAGTATACAACAATTAGCTTCAATGTGCTGACGTGGGGATTATCAACATTAGCAGCCATCCAAGAGTTCTGCACGATCTGACCTATCACGAACATAAGGTGACAAAAAATACACAAGAAGAAGTACGAGTACCCTTTGTACTGATTCAAATATTGTTTGTAAGGCTTTAATCCTGCGTTCCCTATTTCTCTTTCTTCTTGCTTAATCAACTGATCTCCTCTAGATGCTTGAAATAGCTTCTCTGTGTAACTCTTTTTGATCTCCTTACTGGATGTTCCATGTTTCTCAGCCGGACTTATATGTTTAAGCCTTTCGGAACCAGCAGTCTCTTTGTGTGAATTCACAAGGTCCTGAAACTCTTTTCTTGTGGACAGTAACTCATGGTAAGGAGCTGATTGCAAGATTTCTCCATTAGAAATTAACTGTCAACAAATTCGTTATTAACAAAATTGTTGTGTTGAACGTGAAAAAAATGATTATTAAAAGGTTTAATAAGTAATAATACTATTAGGCAGAAAAACAAGCATACATCGGGTCTTTGGGAGTTGGAAGAAGACTAACCAAAACATAATCAAATGCTGGTAGGAAGTCAACTTGATGTGTTACAAGCAGGACTGTTTTTTCTGAAAGTGCTTCCATGATATATTCCTGCAAACAAGTAACAAAAGGTTCAACTATAAGCAAGAAAAACAGCAGCGACGCTACAGTTGTTTGGAAAAGTATGATTACATTAAACAAGCTTGTAGCAGTATGCGCATCAACGGCACTGAATGGATCATCCAAGAGATATATGTCTGCGTTCTGATATAGAGCGCGAGCAAGTTGGATTCGTTGTTTCTGACCACCACTCAAATTCACTCCTCTCTCGCCAATTTCAGTCAAGTCACCGTAAGGAAGCAATTCGAAGTCCTTCACTAGTGAACATCTCTCAACCGTTTCTTGGTACCTCTGACTGTCCATAGGGGACCCAAATAAGATATTGTCCTGTATCGTGCCAGTCTGGATCCATGCTGTCTGAGAAACATAGGCAATCTTCCCATAAACTTGAATCTGTAAATCGAATGATTAGAATGAAGATGATAATAGTGAAATGGATTAGACTCTTAACAAAATTAGTCTAAAAAACTAAAAAACTAATAACCTATGGAAACTAAGGAGCAAGAATATTGCTAAACAAGCATATTTTTGAATTCCTAAGACATAGAAAACCTACATTTCCTTGAACATTTACATGTTCTTTCTGGATGACCTATAATAAAAAGAATAAAAATAATAACAATAAATACCAGCAACAACAACAACTACTTACGTTTCCTCGAACATTGGGAACTTCACCAAGAATTGCTGCCAAAATGGTTGATTTCCCCGAGCCGACCTCTCCACATAAAGCCACCTTTTCACCAGGTTTAACCTGTAAATTTATGTTTCTCAAAGTAAGCTTTGATAAATTCTGCTCCCACGAAAAACTGGCGGATTTTACATCAATGCTGCTGCTCATACTTCCTAAGTTCGACTTTTGCTTGATTCTTGCGGTTTGCAACTCTGGCGCTTCAAGGAATTTTATAATTCTTTCAAATGCGACCCTTGCTTGAATCAACGCAGAAATAACATCTGGCATAGATCTAATAGGATCCTGAACGAGGCTCAAAGTTGCTATGAAAGTGAAGACATTATTGGCGTTCAAAGGAATATTGAGAAAATAACAGCTTCCAAATGCTGCAGCAGAGACCAAAAAAGGAGATGACCAGAAGATAACGGCATTATATGTTCTCCGGAATTGCAGTGCTGATAACCATTTCATCTCCACTTTCCTTAAATTTTCTACCACATTCTTGAAGTGAGTTTCCCATGCATAAAGTTTCAGCACCTTCATGTTCACAAGAGCCTCAGAGAAAGCTTTCAGCCTTTTATCTTGAGCAGTCATAAGTTTCATTTGAAACTTGTGCTGTAACTTAGCAAGAGGAGCATTGAAAATCACTGTCAAAATTATTGCCACCAAGGATGCGATCGAGGCCAGTCCAACTGCTCGGAATAGAATTGCTAAGGCGATACAGAGTTGGAGGCTAGTCGTCCAAGTCTGATGGAACCAAAATGGGAATTCTCCAATCCTGTAGGCATCAATAGTAACATAATTCATAATCTCACCACCAGAGTGAATCAACTTAGCAGAGCTAGATAATCTCAGCTGCTTCTTGTAAATGGCTGCGATGAGCAAAGACCTCACTTTCAGGCCTATAAGTCTGCTTCTAAAGTACCATTGTCTTTGAGAGATGGATTCAATGTTCTTTGCAAAGAAAAGAGCTAAGGCCAAAACATAACCTTCGTATTTGAAACTCTGTTTTCCTTCAGCAATCAAAATGAAGGCATTAAGAAGCAAAGGGCCAGCAGAGAGAGTCAAAATCTTTAGTAAAGCAAAGATCCCAGATATCAAGATCTCTTTCCAGTGGCAGATAACGATTACCTTCAACAGTAATGACTGAGAAGAAGAGCCATCCTTCTCTTTCTTTTTCTGTTTCTCCAATTGCTCCAAGAACATGAGATAGCAACTTGCTGCTCTCTCAGCTTCCCGCAGCTTTGGTATGTCTTCTTCCTCGAGAGTTTTCTCCCTTCCCTTTTTCATCAACGAGTTAAGCCACCAAAACGACAATTTGCTGAAAAATCCAACTTTGGCAAATGGGATAGCTGTGACATCGTCTACATCGCTGCCATTAGCCCCGCCAATCAAAGGTGTACGAAGAACGTTTTGAAAGACAACACTCTCGTTACTCTCTTCATTTTCACTACACTTAAAAGCACATATGAGTAACAAAACAGCTCCTGGAAGTGATAAAACATCTAGAGCTACCTTAATCGTCACTTGTTTGTTCAAAACCGCGGCGAACAAAGACAGAACACAAGCAAATCCAGCAAACAAGGTGGCAAGAATGGTCAACAGCCGAAGTAGCCCTCTTGGAAGTTGTTTCACCTTGACGCTTACTGTTAAGCCCACAAACAACCAAGTAAAGCCTTGAAACAAAGACAGAAACCACAGATTCAAAGGCAAAGCAGTATGTGTTTTTCTCAGCTTCTCTTCCAAAACCCAGATGCCTAGGAACAAAAATGACAGCCCGAGACAGCCATTTAAGACGACGGAGACGATCTGCAGAGTAGACAAACCTCGAAACCGAGCTGGAAGCTGACCACGTTTTGCAGACGGCTTGTTAACCATAGTGATCAAGAGCATGACCAAGAGAACGACGTCGAAGAAGACAACCAAAGCGTGGCTCGTGCATGAAAACTC
This sequence comes from Parasponia andersonii, assembly GCA_002914805.1. NCBI lineage: Eukaryota > Viridiplantae > Streptophyta > Magnoliopsida > Rosales > Cannabaceae > Trema > Trema andersonii. The sequence goes on from JXTB01000250.1 coordinate 83,891, forward strand.
GAATGTAGATGTAGAACCACAGGACTTTTCACTAGTCTCCAAACAACCCGATTCAGGACAAAACATGGTCCATACATTCTCCATCGTCTTCACTAGTGTCTACAGCTCCAACTCTGGCTTCACAAGACAAAACAAAACAAAGTGAGAAACGAAAAAAAAAAAAAACGATAAGCTAATAAAAACTAAGCATATTAAAGCAGAATTAAACAGTTTTTTGTTTCGACGAAGGCTTAAACAGAACGAGTTCAATATGTGTGGAAACTTAATATACGTGAAGTCGCACAAGAATAAAGAACAGGAAGTCCTGAAGCCAATATAGTCCACGAAGAGCGCCAAAGCAGAACCCAATTCCTCAATAAAGCTCTAATCCTCAGAGTTTCAACAAAAATTTCTCTTCATTAAAGAAATGTGGAGAACTTGTACACTTATTTGTCACGTATATATAGATCAGAAACCGGAATACCAGGAAAAAATATTGCATGTTCATACATATATAATGCAGTTTAATATTTTTCTTTTTCGTGATCCGCATGTTTATTAATAAAATTCTTTAAACAATGGTACTAGAACTAAAAAAAAAAATTACGATTATGACAATATAATATATATAAGAGAGGCCATGAAGGAGAGACAGGCAGTAGTAAGTAATTGGTCTATATTTTATGGGTAAGACTAAGAGACGATTATTTCGAGTAGTTCATACTTAGTGCTGTCGTAATTCATCGTGCGGATCCAAAGCTCTGCCTCTGGTTCTTTAATCACCTAAATGTCCTAGGTTGGTAATAACTCATTAATAAAAACCCACAATAATCAAATTAATCCAAACTTATTCAATTCCTTTATTATTTGTTTCTGGAAACGAGGTTCTGGTGAGCATATCTATATATATATATATATATATATATATATATATATATATATATAGATAATATAGTGTTGATTTTATTAAAAATACCTGCCTTAACATAAGAAACCGGATTGCTAATTTATAAACATCAAATATATATATATGTATGCACACATGTGATTTTGGATGTGATCATGCGATTTTAGGCTAACAAATATATAATTGATATATAAGAATAGAATAGCTTCGATGTCTGATTTTATACAACCCTGGCTGTCATGTGAAAGTATGAGATTCCAAATATTATTTTGGATAAAAGCTAGATATTATGTTTAGCCGAAAAAGAAGATCTCAGTTATAGATACACGCTATTGATTTTAATCATAACGACAAGGAACGGAACGGCATAATTAAATTGAGGCATATGATCAGTAAATAGTATATAATATTTTTTCAGTTGATTAGTTTGGTGACATTTTATTTAAATGTCGGTATATGAATTTATAAAATATTCTAAACTATATGGAAAATTTTGCCAACCATGTGGAAACGTTTGCCCGCGCACATCTATCTATGATATTGTCCATTTCGAAATCGTGGATTTGGGGTCTAGAAATTTACTTTTTTTTTTTTTAAAGTAGAATCCTAGAATATTAAAGTAACGATTTTGTTCATTTTCAAATTTTTCTTTCGAACAACCGGTTAATTGACTTTTAAAAAAAGGAGAAGGCTTCAACTCATCAATGGCACGCACTTTGAATCCATTTCCACCTTATTATTTCCTAAGAAACTGGTATGGAAAAGTCCATCTATTGGCATGGCCCGCCCCCCACGGTATGGCCTTGCAACAAAAACGTGTTTTATTAGGAGAAACTAAAGAGAACTAAAATATAGGAGAATGAAAATTATTATTTGTGTTATGTTCTCTGTTTAAAATAAATAGTAAAGGAACGAGAATGATAAAGAATGTCGTTCATGCATTTACTTATCAAGAAAGGGAATTATACTTTTGATCTTACTAAATTGCTCTTTTAAAATTATATAGATTTTTAATAAGAATAACAAGGAGAGGACGGAGGACCATTGTAGGTAATGGCATTTCCTAACGTGTGTTTGGTACGTGGGAGTGGAATTAGACTATAGTATCGCATTAAACTGGATAAACTTAATAATATTTCGTATTTGATAGCGTATTAGATTGGATTAGAATTATTATTATTATTATTATAATGTGTGATACATTTTTCATGGATGTGCAATAGATTTATTTTAGATTAGTTCAAATGAAAAAAAATATGAAAAGTATTCATAATATGGGACTCACTAGTTTTGGAACTTAGAATAAATGTGCGTCTCACTACTTCTGAGCGTAGGATTATCAATCCTATATTTTTGAATAAGATAAATCATCTCACTCATATGAGACTATTTTGAAGATTGTGGATTATTTATCTCAACCTTAAATTGGCACTAAATATGAATATAGGATAAATAATCTTAATCTTAATCTTAGCCTCATGGATCAAATAAAGTCGGGATCAAGAATAATAATATTCATACTCTTTTTTTCTAAATTTACATGAGTCTTACACATTATTCATATTCTCATATTTTAATAAACAATTGAATATGAATCATTACTCCACGTCTCATTCACATTTCGCTTTAATGAACATAACATAAGAATATTCGCTCTCTCCTGGGACATTTTGAGGACGATTTTTTGGAAGATCAAGCTCAATCATTGGGCAATTTTCTCTAAAGAGTGCTAATTAGACTGATCAATCTTATCGATTCATCCCAATGAAGAAGTTGTGGAAGTTACTTTGGAAGAATAAGCTCCACGTGTAACAACCCGACTTTTTTTAAGACCAATATTTACGTATGTTCATAAATTTTTTTTTTTAAAGTTATAAACTTAGACCATGAAAATTCATGACAATTTTTTTTTTATTTATATAACTTTCTCAAGATAGTAAACCAATTATTCCAAAAGTCATACTAAGAAATTTAGACAAACCATTGAAGAAAATGTTATATTTTTTTCCTAAGGTTTAAATAATGCGCAACTAAAAAGACTTATAGGTGAGGAGCCTAGAAAGTTAACCAATTCATGACAATTTTTTTTATTTATATAAACCTTCTCAAGATAGTTAATCAATTATTCCAAAAGTCATACTAAGAATTTAGACAAACCATTGAAGAAAACGTTATATTTTTTTTCTGAGGTTTAAATAATGCGCAACTAAAAAGGCTTCTAGGTGAGGAAGGGGGGGTCACAAGCGGACCTCTTAAATCCCAAGCTCTCCTTAGACGGGTTTAAATCTTTTTGACAAAGCTCATTTAGTCTTATATTTATTCAAATCAAAATATTATACACTAAAAAAATATTTATTTAAGAAAGTTTAATTATTAAAATATGACTCAAAATAGTATATTATATTCTATAAAGGGATATTTAAATAAAATTGGTCATATTGTATACAGTGAAATTATTACTTCATCATAGATAGGTAATTAATCTTAAAATTAATATTTCATATTTAAATATATCGTCACGATATTAACTTAAGGAAATATAAAACTTAATATTACATATTTAAATAAATTATCTTATTTAAAGTAAAGAAAACACATGCGGAATTTATTGTGGAGGTATCCCAAAGTCTGTGCCTCACATTCATCCCCGTCTCAATTCTGGTCAACTTATAATTTAAAACAAAGGTTGTTTACCTTTGATACTAATAACATGGACATTTATACTACATGAGTTTTCACTCAGTAAATACAATTCAACTAACAAAACATTTCACACGAATAGCATTTTATGAAAGTTCAATTTTTGCATCTTTATGTTATCTTTTAACTTATATCTTATGAAGTAATCTTTTATCACATATACTATCTCAAAATCTTTTATCTTTCTTATGGACCCTTGTGTACGTACCGAGTGTGCATTTACTGACTGGGAGCAGGGGAGTGACCCTACTAAAATACCAACGATCATAAACTTAACATTTTTTCCTTAAGAATTCTTACTAAGTGGAGCTCGTTCTTAATTTCCAATAAGAATCCTCACAGAGGTTGGTACGATATTTTTATATTCTTGTCTTTTTCTTAATTCTCTCTTTAACATAAATGGTTGTACTATATTCTAAACACAAACATTATATTACATGTTCTTGATACTTCCTTTAATTGAAACATATTTAATAAGTTATGAACAATATTGTAAAGTAAATTTGTCTCGTCTTAATATCATAAGAGGCATGTATATTCATAGGCACATATACAAGCCAAACAAATATCTCTTATATAGGCAAACTATCACATTTAATCATCTCAAATATTTTTTTTTCAAAACAGAATATACTTTTAAAACTATCCATGTCGTAGGTGAGATTATACTTACCATAAGTCCTTAGAAAATGTTTTTCATGCTTGCAGTGAAATATCACACGTTTAACCTTATTGCAGCCACGTGTCTCTTCTTTATCCTTTTTATTCACTGTTCATGTATCAACATTCATTTTATAAGTCAACATATGTTATCATTGGTCATGTGAAACCTATTTTACGTGTTTGAAAACATCTACAATATAAATCCTAAAATAGTGTTTCACATTAAAATTGTAAAACTTTGGTGCGGAATGCATATTTGAATAATTCCACATTATAATACATAATTTTAATCATTATAAAAAGAATCTATTTAAAATAAAAAATAAATCTAAAAATTAAGGTTTAGAATTTAGAAACAATGCTTATAACCATTTTTTCCAATAGAATTTATTACAAAATTGTTAATGTTGCGACTAAATGAAGATCATTAAATTTTTGGAAATGTTTTAAAAATCAAAAAACTAAAAATCTTAAAAGCACATCATTAATATATTATAACTTACGTACAGCAAATAGAACATTTTATAGTATTTTAATCACTTGTAATCATATCTTAGAATTTATTTCAGCATTTTTAAATATTGAAATATTATGCATTCCGAAAATTATAATGAATTTTATAAATATCAAAAAATTATGAAACTTTCCAAAAATGATCTTAACATATATGTAAACTTATATTTAAAATTTCAACTAAAAATAAAAATGTTTGCTCTTTGAAATCGTAGAACCAATTATATAAAATCTATTTTACAGCTTTTCTTAGCTTAATTTTATTAACCTAACTATACATCATCCACTGAAAAAAATGTATTATCTTATCATATTTATATTTAATATCTATAAAATCAACATAATGGATATACCAATCAAATAATTAATATATGATTACATAACTTACCTAATTTTGTTTTGTTTTCTAAGTAATTAATAAATTTCTTTTATTTTAATACTGATAATATATAGATAAATTATGTTAATGGTCTTTTACATCATTTTCCATTCTAATAAGTAAATTGATGAATGTATATGCGTATTATTAAAATATGCTAACGGATACACCATTAATTCTTCTTTTACTATATATATATATATATATATATTACTTGTGACTATTAAACTTACTACTTGGACTTGAAATACTTATTTCAACTTGGGTTCTCCTATTACCTATTAGGCCAAGATAAATGATATTGGGCTAAAAGATTAAAATCTAATGATAATTACAAATAAGAATACTAACAATTTCAAATTTGGACTTTTCTATTACCTATTGAGCCAAGATAAATGATTGTTGAACTCAAATAATTTAAGACCTAATAGTAAATATAATTAACTAAGCCTACTTCTTATTAACAACAATAATCATATATGTTGTAAAATAATTTATATTTAAAATTAGGCACATAGTTCAACTTGGCTTTCTTGTATATATCTCACTGCAATATATTCACGAGACTCATTAGTATATAACTACTCAATTTCTATGATCAAAGAAATTAAATATACATAATATAATTTTAGACAAGAAAATGAATCATTAAAAATTTATTCTTCAAGAAAATACACTAATATTAAAAGATCATGATAATTAATAATTATTAAACTAATTTTACAAGTTTAAGGTTTTCTCGAGGTTTATAATTTTCCCTACTTATGAAATTTTCGTCCTCGAAAATTAAAATAGATTTGGGTACTTTTTTTAAACTATCCATGTCGTAGGTGGGATTGTACTTAACTTAAGTCCTTAGAAAATGTTCTTCGTGCTTGCAATAAAATACCATACACTTAACCTTGTTGCAACCACGTGCCTCTTCTTTATCCTTTTTATTTATTATTTATGCATCAACATTCATTTTATATGTCAACATATGCTATTATTGGTCATGTGAATCCTATTTTACGTGTTGGAAAACATCTACAAAATAAATCCTAAAATAATGTTTCACATTAAAATTGTAGAATTTTGGTGCGTAATGTATACTTAAAAAATTCCACATTATAGTATATAATTCTAATCATTCTAAAAATTTACATGAAATCCATTTGAAATAAAAATAAATCAAAGGATTAAGGTTTAAAATTTAGAAACAATACTTATCATTATTTCTTTTTCTAATTTAGAATTTGTAACAAAATTTTTAAAGCTGCGACTAAACGAAAATCATTGAATTTTTGGAAATATTTTATAAATGAAACAAACTCAAAATCTTAAAAGCATAACATTAATATATTATAACTTATGTATAATAAATAGAATATTTTATAGCACTTTAATCACTTGTAATTATACCTTAGAATTTATTTCAATATTTTGAAATAATGAAATATTATATATTCCAAAAATTATAATTAATTTTATAGATATCAAAAAATTATGAAACTTTCCAGAAATGATCTAAACATATATATGAACTTGTATTTAAAATTTCTACTAAAAATAAAGGATTCTGCATTTTGAAATCATAGAACTAATTATAAAAAATCTGTTTTACAGCTTTTCTTAGCTGACGACTAACTTGTGTTAAATGATTTTTATAAAATTATGGGAGTAGGGTATAAAAGTGAAACTTTTCAAAAATTAAGTGCACATATAGAAATAATTTACAAAACAATTTTAGACCTTAATAAGATTTCTAACTCTATTTAACATAAATTGATTTTGAACCTAAGTACAATAAAACATACAAATTTTAAAAGACTAAAAGTTCTAAGAATTATCTTTTTTTTTTTTCTTGAAACTTGAAGAACGGAATCTCTTGAAATCATAATAGATTGATAGAAATTTTGAGAAAGAGATGGAAGAAAACAATTGAAGGAAATTGATTGTGTTTACAAAAGAATGCCTTATTTATAGGCTAATTATGTACATAAAATATAAATAAATTTAATTCAAAAAATATTAATAATAATCACCATTTACCTAACTTTTTTTTAATTTGTTATCTTTTCATCATACAATTAAATTAATTTTATTAACCTAACTATGCATCATCCACTTAAAAAAAATAATGCATTATCTTATCATATTTACATTTAATATCCATAAAGTCTACATAATGGATATACCATTTAAATAATTAATGTATGATTACATAACTTACCTAATTTTTGTTTTGTTTTCTAATATAATTAATAAATTTCTTTTATTTTAATGGTGATAATATATAGATAAAAAAAATTTAATGGTCTTTTACATCATTTTTCATTTTTATAAGTGAATTGATGAATGTATATGCACATTATTAAAATATTTTAATGGTTACACCATTAATTCTTCTTTTATTATATATCTATATATATATATATATATATATATATAAAACTTATTATTTGAGTTTGAAATACTTATTTCAACTTGGGTTCTCTTATTACCTATAGGGCCAAGATAAATGATTATTGAACTCAAATAATTTAGGATCCATGGTAAACATAATTAAATAAGCCTACTTATTAATAATAACAATAACCATATATGTTGTAAAATAATTTATATTTAAAATTAGGCACATAGTTCAATTTGGTTTTCTTGTGTGTATATCACTGCAACATATTTACGAAATTCATTAGTGTATAACTACTTAATTTCTATGATCAAAGAAATTAAATATACATAATATAATTTTAGACAAGAAAATGAATCATGATAAATTTATTTTTCAAGATAATATACTAATATTAAAATATCGTGATAATTAATAATTATTATACTAATTTTACAAGTTTAGGATTTTCTCGGGTTTACACCGCGACCGGACAAGAAATTCTTTATATGGAAGGCTAAGCTCCAAGTTAGTAGGAACGGAGTTCGACACCAGTTAGAAGTAGAGTCGAGGATGTTCCTTCGCAACATGATATATCTTCCTATCACCATTTTTTCCATCTATTCTACTCTGGGTCTCGGGACGGTTGCTTTGAAAGTTCTTGACAAGATTCTATTCGGATTGGTAGATTCCCAAAGTTGACCCATTGTTGCATTAAGGAACATTACTAGCCAAACCCACAGGCTGTCATTTCTAACACTTCCCAAATTTCTTACTTCATTTTTCGGGTAAATAACAATTGCCCAATTTTGACAACCATTTTGGAAACTAATCAACTATCTGATAATTGATTTCGAATGCTGAACATTCTTTGTCTGTTTTCGGGCATGTGCTAAAGTATTACCGTAAATGGGATTGTAATAAACGAGAAAGTATGTCACGTTCAATATTCAAACATTTAGATTAATGCCAATGAAATAATAAATACATAAATGTGCCGAATCATACAGGCACAAGTATCCGCAGAAAATTATCACAAAAGTAAAAAGATCCACCACGCACAAGCGTACTCAAACGAGTTTTGGTTTGCAAACTAGCACACAAGAAAATTTAAGGCTTGTCGCATCGGATAATAATCTATATGACTTTCGTCTCAAAACAATATAAAATACAGCTATGAAATTTTATGGCCATTGTTTGACAAACAACTAACGCCAATCCTTTAAAAACTGTACACTAACTACTGAAATCAATGTCCATATAACATAAGCATGACTGTTTATAAGGACCAACTAACAAGACACCAACAGTATTTACTCAAGACGGACTATTAAGGAAATGTGCGATGGCCTTGTCTGTATCATTCTCATACATGATTAGAGCTTCAGTAACGCTCTTCGGTGGAAAACCCATTTCTCTCAAGAGGTTGTAGCCACTGACGAAATGCTGAACCTGAAGAAAATTATATAAACATATCATAAGCTAAACTACATCAAAATTAAAGCACCAGAATATGAAGAACACCAGTGAGAGAGCAAGACAAAGCTTCAACCAGTGCAAAAACAGTTTTTCCTGTGTTCCTGAAGGAACCAAGCCTCTGATTGCTAAACATGTATCCTAATGCAAGAAATTCACCTATGCATAGGTGATGTAATGGACTGGGCTAAATTTCATCAAATATATTTCTACTTGAGATACCTCCTATCAAAATCTTGTCAACCCATCTAATGGGTACACAACAAAGAAAACAGGAGCTAACGAAGCTCCAACTCATCAAAACACCCAGTAATCAGAATGAAACAGAAAAGTTGTAGAAAAAGATCTCAAGAAAACACCTTAGTGGGATTGTCTCCATAATGCCCGACAGCAAGAGTAACAGCTTCTCGGCTGAGTCCTGAAGCAACATATTTGCCAACTATAGGGTCTGCGACGGAGCCCTGCCATAAAAACTCATTAATTAAAAATCCCTATGAATCCAAGACCAAAAGCATGTAAGATTCTTCCATCATTGATCCATACATTTATAGTATGAAGACAAAGAATTGTGAATTTAGCATGCAATGATGGTTCAAAATGAACTTTTCAATCATTGAAAGTGATGGTGACATACCACTGAAGACGTTGATGCTGGAGTCCTAGTTGGAAGGTTCTCCAATCCAAGCTTGACCCAGTTCTGGCTTTCCTTCTCTGCTTCAGCCAAAATTTTTCTCTCAAGTTCAAAATCAAATTGGAAATTGCTCCGGGGTATCTCTCCCACATGCGGTGACAACTGAGGCTGCAAAACAAGAAGATAAAGCCCCAGATTACATCGGAGAAGATATCATACAGAAAAACCACACTACACTTGCTATATTCCCAAATAACGACATACATAGATTTCAGTACATCCACACTGATTCAGACAAACATTCTATTAATTTTATTCTCTTATGCCAAGTTACTAAAAAGGAGAATTTTGTAGACCTAAATGACTTCACTGGTACGAGCGAGTCAAAAATAACAAAAAAGGGGATTCTAAGAGCAGTTATATCAGACATTCAAATACCCCCTTGGAATTTTGTTTTCACTTTCGTAAAAAACAGGAAACATATACTAACATAGAACATTCATCTCGCTACCCGATGCCACCATACAGCAAAATGAATCGTGGAGCCGTGGAGGTAACACCACTCTCCCGAAGCCATGAATAATATGCTATCTATTACGAACAAGACCAACTAGTTTTAAAAGCTGAATTCATTCGCAAAGCATAATCCAGTGACATATCATATGTTCCTAAGAATTAAAATGTGATTTTCTTTTACGCTTTTCATCAGAATTCTCCGTTTCATGTATTCATTGTAATCAACGAGTATTCAATGCTACAGCAGCTATAAACAAGCAGAGAAGACCAAAATTCTACATGGGACTCTAAAGCACAATATACTTCTTTCTCATACCAAATTGGTGAAACAATAATCCCAAAACAAAATAATAATAATAATAATAACAACAACAAACTCCATCAAAATATCGATTATACAGGGAACTCGAAATCTTACAGGAGGAGTGATCCGATACTCCGGCTTTATTGTTACCCGAATACCCAACCCTGCTGCAAATTCATGAATCAATAAACACTGAAATCACCATAAAATGCGATAAAAGACTTAAGATCGAATACATGGCCATACTTGTAATGATAATCATCTGATCGATCCACAATTAGGCTTAAATTCTATCACATAGAAACCCTAACCCTAACATATATATATAGATATAGATATTAGGTCAAATTGGGATTAATAGTGGAACATACAAGAAGAGGAGGAAGGAGGAGGAGGAGGAGGCGGAGCCTGGTGGTGGTGGGGAAAGGGACGGGCCGTGTGAGGGACCACCGAGTGGCCAATCTTGGGGTACAGAGTCGCCGAAGACGACGACGACGATCCAGGAGGCGGTGGGCCGTACATGGGATGATTGGATTGGGAAGATGAGGAGGAGTGCTGCTGCTGACGATACATTGGGGATTTCGATTGTGCCTCGTTACTTCCTCACATCCTAGTCCGTACGCTAACGTATAACTAAACCAAACTTACCTCCCCTAGGCTATGTTTGGTAGGACCAAGGAAAACGAGAGCGAAGGAAAAAAATATGGGGGAGAGAAAAAAAAATATTTTTTTATGGTTGTTTGATACGTAAAGTGTAAGAAAATTTAATTTATTTTAAATAATTATTTTATTTTTAATATAATAATTTTTGAAGCTGATATATAAGAATAATTTAATAATTTAAATTTATTTATTAATTAATTTCTCCATTTTTCTTTTTTGCTCTCCAATTTAGTGAGAAAAATTTTTGTAGAGCTCCGCATCTAATTTTTTATCTCATTTTCTCGTCTTTTTTTCATTTCTACTAAATAATATATTTTTTCACTTTTTTTCTCATTTTTTCTTTCTTCTCACTTTTCTCTCGTACCAAACAAAGCTACAAAGCTAGAAACAATGGGTTTGCCGTTTAGGTTTGGGTTTGGTCTTCCCTTTACCGTATCATGTCGTTTCTTTCTTTTTTTTTTTTTGAAATAACTATTAAATAACTTATTTACGACGTTACAACCTGTTAGTTTTCTCAGGTATTTCTCGAGCTGAAGTGGTATTTTCATGAGTAATCGAGCACTTGGATTTTTTTTTCCTTCTTTTTTCATTTTGGTCCTGCTATTTTATTATTATTATTATTGTTATTATTTGCTATGAAAAAAAAAAAAAAAAAGTAAGGGGCAAGACTTGCAAGGAAGTGACCCATTTTAGTATTACTTTCATGCCTAAATACACTTAATTGCGTAGTTAGAATAATCTGTACATTAATTATGGTATGATTGCTATTTTGTGAATTGTATTGTTTTTCTTTTCCAACTACAAAAAGTCTAGTCTATTAAACTATATTTGTAAACTTTCATGCATTTCTCTTAAATTTTTAATTTTGTTACAAAAATATCCTCGTATTAAATTAATCAATCGAAAATGACGCGCGTCTATTATGAATAAGAGTACACTTCCTTATTTAGTTTTTAGGAAGGAATAAATCTCCTTTTGCCAATCAATTTGATGGAAGGACCATTTTTTTTTTCAAAAAATTAGAGGTCTGAATGAAACTTTTCATAATTTAGGAAACAAAGTGGTACAACTCTCATATTTAGAGGGAGGGGGGAAAAAAACTCACTTATTTATTGTTTGAAACAGAGAAAACTAGTTTTCTTTTTTTTTTTTTTCAAAAAAAATCTCTCTTACTCTATGACTATGTTCTCTCATCTCTTTTCCCTATTCTTCTTCTTCTTCTTCTTTTCTCTTTTGCTGGAATACCAAAATAAGCAACCAGCTTGCCATTGCACACACGGGCAAAGAAAAACTTCTTCTTTATAAGAAACTTAACTGAAGTTCACCTAGACAAGGGATATGTTATGCAGCCAGTTCAGTCATTCACTAATTTACTGATATACATAGCATAAACAAATCTACTTACATATAACAAGCCACAGTATTATGTCACCAGGCCACTGTTACAACTCATTAACCTACCCAGAGAAAGAGAAGGAACCTGTCAAGAACAAAGGTCAATTCAAATAAAAGAATAAGGCGTTGCAGTTTCAGAATCACAGACCAAATATGTGGTCATTTGAACTAAATATGGCAGCACTAAACTGTCTTGTGTTCAAGTCATTCCCATCCAAAGAACCAAACCGATCAAGCCACTGAGATGGGCTTGAATTATCACTTTCCTCTACCCACTCTGAAGTCATGTCTATATCGTCGAATTGAATGGGATCCGCTTCTAAAGATTTCAATCTTGTATGCCTTGCTAACTTGAGATTGTAATTTATATAAACAAGGTCATTCAATGTTTCTCTATCAATCTTATTGCGTTTCTCGGAGTGGATTTGCTGAAATGCATTCCAATGCCTCTCAAAAGTGAAACTGCTGCAAACTTGACTAAGTATTCTGATTGCAACTCGTTGCAACACCGGAGCAGAATCCCCGTATTGTTCCCACCACAGCCCTATAAAATAAATTAGAATTATGTTTGAAAATACAACACGTTACATGGAGTAGAGACAAGTTATGTTTTCAGTAAAATAAAGTAGGGAAACAGACATCAATTCAAATGTATGGTATTGGTAAAATCTAACTTGACATGAACTTTTGAAGTTTGACCAAATCTTCCTTTTCATCTAGGATTAGAACCAAGCCAATACCATAAACTTCAGTATGGCTGGATTTCAGAAAGTTTTATGTTTCACGATATGCAGCCAGACACATTTTCATAAGACATGAAGATCGTAAACTTACCAGGTGAAACCATATCTCTCGCCTCCATTGCTAGGCTGCAGCCAAACATACCTGTCGCCTTTGTAAAAGTTAATATCTGACTGGTGATATCTCGTCTCATTTCAGGAAGAGGGAGTAGCTTCTCCAGAACTTTGAAAAAGTCTTCTTTTATAGATGTAAGAAATTTAATTTCTGGATTGTACTGAATACTCGGGTTCAAAAATGCTGCAGCTGAATGTAAAGGTGAATGGAGTTGGTCTAGCCACTTTCGATTTACTATGTCTACTAATGTATTGCACTTATTTTCATCCATTATATAGTATGTCCTAATCGATTCCTTTGCCCTGGTCATTAACTCGTATAAAGAACCCACCGCAGGCTTCCCTCCAGAAACTTCCCTCAACACTCTCAGAAAAGGCTCGGAGATGGCCACACATTCCTCCACTGCCCGCCAGAAATCACTATCCTCAAGAATGGCAATACATGTTAGGCTTTGCTGTTTACTTAAATAATGGGAGTTTGTACAGTACTCAGGGCTGTTAAACACATGCTTCAACCTCGACTTCTGCTTCAAGAATGATTGTAATGAAAGGAAGTTTGATACAAACTTTGTGATACCAGTCCTAATGAGTTCTTGTCCTCCAGTGTACTTTTTCATCAGATCAAGCATAGAGGCACTATTGTATATGAACTTTGATATAGTTTGTGCCTGTACAATACATCTATTGACCCACTCCACCTTTGAGAATTCCTCTAGGATCAAATTCAAGTATTGAGAAGCACAGGGAGACACAAAAATGGTTGAATAATTCTGCAGAATGTGGTTCGCGACCCCAGTATAGTTGAAACTGCTATCCATTATAACCTGCACAACATTCTCTGGACCAAAATCTTGAATGACAGAATCGAATAAATCAGAAAGGCATTTTGTGTTCTTAAAATAAGATGATGCATCAACAGACTTGTGGAAAAAGGTCCTGGAGGGTGATGAAACTAAAAAGTTAATCAAAGCCCTTGACTTGTTATCAGTCCACGTATCAGCAATGATAGTACAACCCGTTGTAGTCCATTCTTTCTCGATATCTTTCGATTGTAGGCTCATTTCACACTTGATCCTTTCCAGCCATGTAGTCTTAAGGGTTTCAGCAGATGGACCAGTGAATCCAGGACCACACTTTGTAATGGCATCAATCAACAGCTGATAGGATGAAGAACGTGCAATACTGAAGTCCAGCTTATTCTCAAAAAAGAACAGAGCAATACTTCTCTCCGCATTTTCTTGGATGTTCAAAGAGGGAGGAGCCATTGGAGTGACACTAGGGAAGACTTTCGCCACTGGGGATGTCATTTCGGGACCGACAAGAACTTTACTAGCAGAAACATTTCCAGGAGATTTCACTTCTACCAGCTTTTGCTTTTTAGAGCTAGATGTTTCTTTGACCTCTTCCTTTGATGCTATAATAGCTCTCACCCTATCAGTCACATCATCTCTCACTTTGCTACATGGGTTTACACCTTTACTTGGAAGCCGAGATAGATGGTGCTTCAACCTACTAATACCACCATTCAAAACTCTCAGGCAAAATTTACATCTCACCTTATTTCCATCTAGTTTTTCAGCATATTCCCAACATACATCTTTTTCTCGAACCACTGCCACAATATAAGAAATAAATCAATACTTATGATTTTAGTTTTTATAATCTGTACTTTAATGCCTACATTGTCATGACTCAAAATCAACTTATTCAAGTCTTCAACTTGAAAGGTTATACTCGTGACAAGGTCTTATTTATAGAATATGCAGCGTCATGAGCACTGTCTTAAGGCAGATAATGGAGACTGCAGTGCTGCATCCATTATTCCCATAACGCATAATGACTTTTTTTTTTAATTTTCCTTTCTGTACTTAGATATATATATATATATATATATATGGTTGCCAATCCAATAAGTATTTTTTTTCTTTACCTATGGATAGGTATTTTTTTTTTAGCCGTTGGATCACCATCTAATGGTGATCCAATGGCTACAATGAAGCGCATAATAAGACGTGTCTCTTTCTCTCTTTTACTTTTTATAATAAAAAAATATATATACTAAATTTGCATAGGTAAAAAAAAAAATACCTACTCGATTGGTGCCCTATATATATATATATATAAATAAATGAAAGTGTTACGAAGCAAGCTTAATTGACCAAACTTACTGAGTTATTGATGATATTGAAAATATTCTATCGTCCTGTACGTTCGACCTAAATAGAGCAGAGCAGAATAACTTGTAAGAAACTATAACTCCTACTTGATCTGCATGCATGGATAACAAGAAAAACATCAAATGCAAAACAACTCCCCATCACCTAACCATTATACACAACAATAACACAGGTTTTAGGAGATATATTAATGATTTAATCAAGTTGAAGTTGGAAATTAACACCAGATTCACTAATCCATAGCCTAGTCCTCTTTTTAGTGTCTACTTACCTAGTAGAAATTTGGGAACTGATTCTCAATTATTCGAATTAACAAGTATACAGCCTTATTCAGTTTTCCATTGCTAATTAGTAACAAAGTGAAGTCATGGTCTACACTCTAAAGTAACCAAGATTTCAGAAATTATAGTATACAATTTCCAAAACATAAATATATATATATATATATATATTTTTTTTGTAATTTCGAATAGACGTGCACTAAAGCCCCAATATTTTATGTCGAGTGACCACATTATTGTCTTTGTAATTTCGAATAGACGTGCATAGATAGAAAATCTCGTGACACAAACATTCACCACTACTAGAACTATATCTCCTGGTCGCTTCCTAAAGTCTCGCTCTCAGTTCTCGCGATTGGCCCATATATAGAAGTTGGAAATGTTCTTTCGTTTGTCTTAACTGTTATATTCGTTAAAGCAAATCTTAAAAAAATAATAATAATAAAAGCAATTCCAGCAAAAAAAAAAAATCCGGAAAAAAAAAAAAACAAAGCACTTTATTTGGCGGGAATAATTTTCCTGGTAAAATATTTTCCGTCCAGACAAACATAGACAAAACCAATTAGCACTCTCTATTTAAAAAAAAAAAAAATTGAATCAAAATTTCTCTGTTTTCACTCTCCATATTATCAGAAACCAAACGGAAAATTCAAAAATCCTAATCGGATTCTAAATTCTAAAATGACAGAAAGAAATATTGGAAACCGTGACGATTTCGGAGAAGGAAAAATTGGAAAGAGAAATAGCGAGAAATTTGAGCTAACTTACAGTGAGACAAAGAGAGAGATTAATGGTCGGAGAGAAAAACGGAGACGGCAAAAAGAGTTTTGGGGGTTTTTGGTAGTTATCGCGATATTTTCGAGTTTTAGGGTTTCCCTTCTCTGCCTCCGAGTCCTTCCTTTTTCTATTTTTTCTCCTATTTTTTTATATATTTAGTTTCTTTCGGCGATATATCGCGGACAGTTTATCCAGAATGCCCAATCAAATCTTGCCACGCGGAAGAATTTTTGCGTTATTGAGGATTATCGCGATGAGGAAATCTGGAGCATACGACGTCGTTTTAGATCGTGCCAGCAGTATAAAAAAAATTGACGCGGAAAGCTGCTCTAGTATATCAGAGCCAGGTTTCGATCCTGGGACCTGTGGGTTATGGGCCCACCACGCTTCCGCTGCGCCACTCTGATTTGGTGACATTGATTTAGACAAATTTTATTTAACTTTAACATTTTTGCAGATTTTACTCGGTTTAGGCTAAAAATAATATTGGAGAGAAATCTTAATCAGAAGAAAAAAAAAAAAAAAACCCTCTATTTTACGCTTATCTAGTTCATTTGGTTAAAAACAAATTAGAAAAGTAAAAATAAATAATTCTTTCAGAGAATATGGGCCTCTTGCCCTCTCACGGTGAAAATTACGCCTGATGCCCATTTTTTAAAATGTATTTCAAAAATACCTATTTTTATTTTTGTTTCAACAGTACTCAATTTTATGGTCTACATTTCATATACAAAAATATGAATACATTTATGATATAAATTTTATTCATAAGGTACATATTTTATGTAAAAATATGAAGAGTACATATTTGTGTATCAATTTTTAATGTAATTTTTATTCATATAGATCACGGTATATATTTAATATATGAAATATATA
The DNA here is from genome assembly GCA_002914805.1 of Parasponia andersonii. Lineage (NCBI taxonomy): Eukaryota > Viridiplantae > Streptophyta > Magnoliopsida > Rosales > Cannabaceae > Trema > Trema andersonii. The sequence continues at coordinate 101,356 of JXTB01000250.1, forward strand.
ACGTGTTATAAATTTCATGTGTAAAACAGTGGTGGTATATATTTCTCCAAAAAAAAAATATAAATACGAGTATTTTTGAAATAAAATTAAAACAAGTATTTATGAAAAAATAGTTTTAAAACGGGTATTAATGAACTTTTCCCCTCTTGTATCAACAGTATTATTTGTTGTGGACATGCACAAGCCCATTTGAATATATACCTCCTCCCCAATCGTATTTGTAGACTCTTTACAAAAATGCATGCTGAAAGGTTCTTGATTAGTAGAAGACTATCATGATATCATCGTCAAACATTCGAGCAAGAATTGGATGTTCATGAATCGAATAGCTCACCATGTTGTTTTGTAAGTCTAAATTGGTTAGTGGTATTTGAAAATAATAAGTTTTTCTCTAATGTAATAATTGATTTATTTGTGCATTCGTTTTTAGAGTGGGAGAATTACCATCTCCATATTCTTTGTCATCACCGTCCAGGTGACTCATTATTTATTTATCAAGTCAAAAAATGATTAATTTGAAGCATATATACATATATACGAACCATCAATACACCAGTCCAAATTAAGAAAAATAATTTTTTTTAAAAAAAGGAAAATTTATATATTTTAATTTTGTCTGTCAAAAGGGAAATCAATTAGTACCGTATTGTTATAAGGGAAATCAATTAGTACCGTATTGTAATAAGAAATATGTTAAGTATGTTATATATTATTTGTTGATGCATGTAAACACATATAAATAGTGTACAAACTGCGTGCAATCTGTGTGAGAAGATGACGGAGATCTTTATATTTATGTCAACAAGGTGTATAAAATATAACTAATACAAAACACGTATTTTATCACGTATAAATAGTGTATTATATACATGATAATAATGTAAAAATTTAGTGGAGAGATTAGTGAGCCTACCTTTATAAATAAAGGTATTATTTCTTCGTTCTAGAATATGTAGCAACATGTCAAGTATTTGTGAAAATTCTTATTATGTTCTTTTTGTATCTTTTCTTTCAAAGATTAGGAAGGTGAGAGCCGAGAGTTCTCTTGTTTTTTTTTTACAATATGGATAAATATTCAAAGAGATCCGAAAGTTGTGAGTGAAAGAATATAAATCGAAGAATATTTTCATATATTTGGGAACATGGTAGTGAGTAACGATTTGTAAATATTTTTGTGGATGTAATCAAATTTGGTGAACCACATGAATTTTGTACGTCTTGTTGATTCTTACATTTATTTTTCTATTTTTCTTGACATCTCTTTAAAATAACATTGTGGGCATAGTAAATATAGTTGTTCAAATTGCTAACATTATTCACTTTTTAATATATATATCCATTTAGGCTTGATGTATTCGTCCGTCAAAAAAATTGAAAATAAAAGTAAAAATGTTTTTTTTTCCCGCTAAATGACAAGTAAAAATGTTATTCTTACACCACGTCAATAGCACCCACGCAAACAATGAAACGAGGAAAATAAATAACGTTGAAAAGGCGCATGATCCATAGAATAAACAAAACCTCCATATATATATAAAAATATGTGTGCATGTTGGTTGGACTTTATAGGCTGATTATGCAAGGAATAAAATTCCCTTTTTCTACTCCTACTAGGCTACTACGGTGCTATATTTTTATAACTTATTATCTAACAACTGAAGTACGAAACTAAAAAAAACTATTGAGAGATGTATTTAATATTCATTCCGTATATATTAGAACACGCATTTTGTCTAAACTCAGATTAGTTGGATTTAGACTATTTTACAGTAATCTATGATAAATATAGGGGAAAAAAAAAAAACGCATGCATGCACATATCAATTAGTTTAATACTCAAATTGGGTTATTACGGTACTGAGTACCATTTCCTCACGTCAAATGAAACATATTGCTAACTTCATTTCATGAACACATCTTGGGATATTTTTATACAAAATATGGATGTAGAGAGGCCACGAGCAATCAATCTCTAACTCATTAAAAATGTTTGCATTAAATTATAATTCAATGGTACAATTATTCCATCATAATTAAAAACAAATTAGTTGACTTTCGAACTAAAACAATGTTTGGCAATTCATCCAGTATATGGGCCAGAATAAATTAAATAAAAATAAAAAGATCAGTGATTTTTTACCCCTTGAATAAAGAGTAGTGCATACTATTAAAATATATTTTTTTTAAGTGGAGTTTAACTAATAACCACCACTTACTATAAATTTAAAGAAAAATAACACAAATTTTTCACTAAGATTTGAACTCCTGACCCTCAAAACTCAGGCACACGTCCTTTAAATTTTAGACCAACTGAGTTATCCCCAATTGGCTGATACTATTAAAATAATTAAACAAACAAGAAACAATAAAAACTTCGGAACCTAAATAGCTAAAGGTATTTAAAGAGCCACCCTAAGCTAGCCCTATAAATTTACGCATTTTCATTTTAAGTAATAAATATTTATGCATTAGATTTTTTTTAGAGAGAGAGATTATGCATTAGAAATTTGGAACTTAGAAATGAGAGACAAAATATTATAGTCGGACCAAAACTTGGGCATCTTTGCTTTTGTTTTTTTTGCTCATGAATGCTTTTCGCTGTCTGTTGGTTTACATAATAATATGCTACCAAATAACCAATTTTAGCCTTTTACCTATAAGCATTTTAACAAATAGAAAGCTATTGAAATACTCGAAAACTATTTCTAGTTGTCGTAAATCTCCAATAGTATAACGGTTTTAAGGCGTATGTGTCTCATGCAAAATAGTAATACGGGTACAAACTTGAATGCCAATTTTTTTTTTTTTTTTTTTTGAAGAACAAAGGGTTATTTCTGTGTTTGCCCTTTGTTAAGTTTCTCAATATGGCTCCAAAATTATTAAAAATTTCAAGTTTACTCATGATCTACTAAAGTCGGCATTTTCGTGTAGAAACAAAACGTAAAATGATCATTTTATTAATTTCAGTCCCAAATAATCATATTGAGTTTTCAATAAACACTCTAAAAGTATGACAACCGTCATTTTTCATCTGTTTGAATAATGAATAATGATGATTTTATTGATTTTGGATACAAAATAGAAACTGTTAATAGTTGGATTCTTTTTTTTTATCTTTTCTCCCTGAATTATATAGATTGTCTCAAGTTGCCCCATGAACTAAGAAAAGTTGCAAATTTCCCCCCCTGAACCTCTAAACCGTTAAAACAAGAAGAAAATTTAGATAACCAATAAATTAGTTCAGTCTTTTGCGTTCTTCTTTTCCTTATTGAATTAGTTTTTCCTTTTAAGTTTTAAAGATAAATGTCAAGAACCTACCTCCCAAAATTCTTCACAGCAGTCCATATAGCCTTCAATCAAAGCGGCTTTTTCTTGAGGAAAGCCAAGGATTTTGACCTCTTTCCTCCTCTGTTTTCCTCGGCCGACGCAGCGAAATAGTTAGAATCATCGGTAGGTATCTGGGTATGGTTAAATGTTGGCCCATTCTCACCGACAGTGTCACTTGGTATAGAATAACAGAGTGTGTATATGAGACAATTTTGCAGAAAGTGTTCACAAATACTACATGCCCAAACATAGTAATTTACTCTGTCTGTTCGAAACTATGAGCATTGTTCTCTACATTAATTGGCTTAAGGGGACTTTATTATGAGTTTTATTGTTATTGTGTTACTTTCTTTGTGAAGGTGTATCACCATATAAGCGCAGAAGTGGGTATGTGCTAAAACGAGAAGGCGGTCTACATGGTTAGAAAGCATTAAAAAAAAAGCGTCAAACAGGTGACAATAATAAGGGACCAATAAGATTTGCATTTTTCCTTTGGCCCCAGTGACTTGTTCACCGTATATACGCACCATTTTGCATTTGCAAACTCGTTAGGCGCTATTGGGTTTGTTTCTTGGACCCATAAACTAAAAAAAGATGAGAAACCAACAAAAAAAAAAAATAAGCAGTAAAACATTATAATTGTCACCAAACCCATCAAGAAAGTTAAGTTAGGGAAAACTTGTTTTGTTTTGCATTCCGAATCAGACAATTTTTTTCTTTAAAACTTTAAGGGCAAACTAATTCAAGAAGGAGAAGAAGAACAAGCTTGGGTTTTGGGGAAGATTGAACTAATTTACTGGTTATCTCAAATTTCTTCTTGTTTTAACGGTGCAACTATGTTTAGAGGTTCAGGGGGAAATTTTGTAACTTTTCATAATTTAGGGGGCAACTTGAGACAATCTATATAATTCAGAGGAAAAAACTAATTCAAGAAGGAGAAGAAGAACAAGCTTGGGTTTTGGGGAAGATTGAACTAATTTACTGGTTATCTCAAATTTCTTCTTGTTTTAACGGTGCAACTATGTTTAGAGGTTCAGGGGGAAATTTTGTAACTTTTCATAATTTAGGGGGCAACTTGAGACAATCTATATAATTCAGAGGAAAAGATAACCCAAAAAAAAACCCTTAATAGTTTGAAAAGGTACAAGAAGACGTTTTACATAATTCGAATGCCAACATAAAATGAACCTTATTCTAAAACTAAGAATACATAGAAGTACTTTTACAACAATAGATAGTACATTTCCGTAAAGAATTGAAAATTAAAAAAATAAATAAAAATTCATGGAGCTCTTTTTGTTTGAAAGGTGGTCGTATTGTGCTTTCATTCATCCTAATATACCATTTTAATAACCTAGAGAGTATGTGAGGCAACTTCATTTGTTGAATCATAATGAATTTGTTGACTAATGATCATATCTCCTCTGCCGATCTGTATAATGCTTTAGAGCAATGATTTTTAATATATATATATATAAATGCATCATGCAATTTTCGTGGGAAAAAAAATAAAAAGCACCACGCAGAAGTCGCCAAGGGGCTGGATTTGACCGAAATAATAATTAGTCAATGTCTTAATCTTAGATATAAATTGGTGAATTTAATAATTCTATTTTAATGGACATTATTGATCTGTACGAGTGAAGGGGACACACAACTCGAAATCTTGTGGCTCTGATTAACGTAATCCGATCAAAAGGCCTACATCGTTTGTTGTTTACCAACGAAACACAACAACGTCCGTTAGGAACTGCCACGTGTCAAATCACATACACCGCGGTCCACCTCAGCTACAAGACTGTCGGCCTAACGCGATTACCCTTCGGTGGCTGTCAACGTTCCTTCCCCCTTCCAAGTCCACGTTCTGTCCTTAGAGCGTGATTCAACGCGCCAACGTTGCGAGTGAATATTTCAAATGTGTCAAGCACTTAAAAATGTTAGGTGACCTACGTTAGCAACGCGAGATTTACGGTTTTACCTTCACCGTGGAAAATTAATTAAATATTCAGCAAAATCAGTGCATGCTTCAGCCATTCTCATGTTAATTACTTGGATAAATAAATTTTTTTTAATAGCAAAGTCAAACTTGCATGTGCGGTGATTACACATCTATATCTAGCGTACAGAACCAATATAAAGCTTAGGCTATTCAGCTGGAAATTAAAAAAATATCACATGTGTTAATCCAAAATTAATCGTTAACTAATAAAGTGGCCAACCTAATCAAAAGTAGATAATCTTACTGTGACAAAGATTGTTCAACTACTATTGCAAGGCCTTCCACGCTTGTCTATTTGTATCCCTCTGTATTTATTGTTGATATATATTCTCTTCACAAGAGTTTTCAGTCCAATAATTAAGAAAGTGTAATGATAACAACCCGGCTCAATTATCATTTTCTTTGATGATCCCCCCTTTATGTTGTTAAGCTTTAATTCTTTCTCCATCCATTATAAGAGTACTGCAATTAAATTGATGAGAAAATTTTAAAAATCAATTGTCTATTAACAAGGTTTTAGAAGAATTTGGTGGAGATTTAATATGGTCATGATCGTGAGAAAAGGTCATTTGTTCACTATATTAAATTTATGAAAATAGCACTCAACCAATCGAATTAGTTTTGTTCTCATTATAAAGTATTTTTTTTATTTTATAAAAAAAGTCATTACAATGTTTTTAATTCAAGTAAATCTCATCGTAGTGTTACTCGCTATATATGAACAAATTCACTTCATGAAACATTTATATGTACCCTAGGGAAATCATGTCATCCTATTGGGTACATGATTTTCTATTCCGATATTTTTTTTTTATGTTTTTCTTTTTCAAAGGAAAGAGCCAACTATTATTTTTCTTATTTTTTCATTTTCATTTTCATTTTCTACCTGATTTCTTTTCCTTACTACTATAAAAGGAATCACCTATAAATTCAATAATTTCAGCAACATTTTTTTTCCTTTCATTTTCTGTTTTATTTCTTTTCTTTGCTACTAAAGAAATCAGTTATAAATTCAATAATTTCACTTGTATTTCTTTTCCTTATTTCTTCACTTTGATTTTCTATTCTATTTCTTTCCATTTCTACTTAAAGAATCATATATAAATTCAACAATTTCAGGCAGAATTAACACAACATTGAAAAGAACCAAAGCATTATTTTTCTTATAACTTCACTTTACATTTCTATTTTATTTTTCATTACTACTTAAATAAATCATCTATTCATGTGTATGCCAAATTATTCCACCCGGAAACACCATTTGTCGTATTTCCATTACTACCGGATCTATCCAAACTTTGTTGGCAGAAAGAGTCGGTGGTTGGTGGCGGTACATCCTTAGCAAGCTATGCAAGTAAGTCTCCATCTCTTTATTTATGTCTACAAAACCAAAAAAGAAAATAAACACCTATAAGATTGTCGTATAAGTTGTGTTAAAATTGCGAAGCACAAACAGTATTATGTGCAATCAAGACCCTCCGTATTATTCTAAAATTTTTTTTTTAAAAAAGTCAAAAAATATATTTAAAAAACCTCCACAGTGGTGTTTCTCAATGTTCTGATCACACAATCGTGTCAAATATTCTAGCTACACATGGCAATGACTAAATATTTTTGGCAACTTTTTACAAGGGCGCGAAAAATGGTACAGGAGTATGACTAATTGCAATAGTAGAAGACTAAGAATAGTTGTTTATTTAAGCTGTTTTTAAGGGCTTTTTTCCCCTTGATTTGTTCTGATCCTTCTCACTCTCGGTGCCTCCATCCACATGCACCGTCCTCCTCGTGCGCTATAAAATACCATTATGCAAAGTATAAATCCTCGTTTAGAAATAGAGCCTGCCTTGTCATGGATCTTATTATTATTATTATTATTATTATTATTATTATCTAATGATTTCGAAGCCTGTTAGCATGTGGTGATGCTGCTTTAACAAGCAAATACCAGCTCATTCCCATTATTACCATCATCATTGCCGATGACCCACTTTGGGATTTTTCCTCTCTTAACTGTTTTCTAAATCCTCAAAGACTTAAATGACCCACTACTACTGGATCTATCAAAACTTTGGTCGCAGAGAGAACTAGCTGATTGTTGGTTGGGGCTGATCCTTAGCTGCTATGCAAGTAAGTCTCTCTCTCTCTCTCTCTCTCTCTCTCTCTCTCTCTCTGTGTAGGATTGCCGTACAAGTGGGGGGCAAATAGAAAGAAAAAGAAAAGGGAAGGAAATAGTTTGTTCTGATCTGGGTGTATCTCAAAAAGTGATTCTTTACTTGCCAATCTTGTTTTCGGATGAGGGTCTGAAATTTTTGTCCCTAACTAGAAGAGTGAAGGGTTTTTCAGCTTCGAAAGGTTTGGTTGGTCTTGACAATTTTCTTAAAGCAAACCTAACAGAGTTGGTGAAAGAGGCATGTTAAATAACGTAATAAACGTCTCTGTTCCTAATTCAAACTTAGAACTGCCTTTTTTGACCAAATCCCAACTGTAAGGCATTAAAACTCTAGTCGTTATCCGGAAAATTTGCAACAAAACGCTTTGGCTTTTGCTTTGCTTCACATTTTAATGTAGCTCATTAGAGATTAATTACGTTTGCTTTATGTTCTAAATTCTAATTCATCTTTTTTGTCTCATCAGGTGCTAAAACTATTGTAGATGTGACCAAGATTCCTGAACCAGGCTGTGGTTTGCTTACTTACGTCTTTGGCCGAACTACATCTGGGTCTTTTATTCTGACTGAGAAAATGAGCAAAAGACTAGAGTTTTTGTTTGTTTTCATGGCCATACTATTGGTTGGAACAATCTCCTCAAGTGTCAGAGCAAACATAATAGAAGATAAACAAGCTTTGCTGGATTTCCTTAACAATATTTCCTACTCTCACTCCCACACTCTCAATTGGAGTAACGACTCTTCTGTATGCAATAACTGGACTGGAGTCTCATGCAACAGTAACCAGTCCAGAGTTTTGGAACTCCATCTGCCTGGAGTTGGCTTTCGTGGTCCAATCCCATCTAACACTCTCAGTCGCCTATCCGGGCTTCAGGTTCTAAGTCTCAGACTGAATAGGATATCAGGTTCTTTCCCTTCTGATTTCTCCAGACTTGGAAACTTAACATCCCTTTATCTTCAGTCAAACGAGTTCTCTGGTCCATTACCTCTGGATTTTTCAGTTTGGAAGAATCTTTCTGTCATGAATCTCTCAAACAATGGTTTTAATGGGAGTATCCCTTCTTCAATCACCAATTTGACTCAACTCACATCTTTGAATCTTGCCAACAACTCATTTTCTGGTCAAATTCCTGACCTCAATATTCCTAGTCTAGAAGAGCTGAATTTAGCAAATAATATTCTCATAGGTATTGTCCCTAGGTCTCTTAGAAGATTTCCAAGTTGGGCATTTTTGGGCAATAATCTTTCATCAGAAAATGCTACTCCTCCTTCTCTTCCAGCTCAACCACCAATTGCTCAACCGCCAAGAAAAGCCAAGAAACTTGGTGAGCCTGCACTACTGGCTATTGCACTCGGCGGTTGTGTTCTTGGGTTTGTGTTGATTGCTTTGTTGATGTTCATTTGCCGATCAAACCGGGGAGAACAAGGTGGATCAGTGGTGGCGAAACCAAATAAGAAAGAAAGCTCATCAAAGAAAGGAGTTTCTGAGAGCCGAGACAAGACTAATAGGCTCTTTTTCTTTGAGGGTTGTTGTCTGGCATTTGATCTGGAGGACTTGTTGAGGGCATCAGCAGAGGTTCTTGGGAAAGGAACGTTTGGGACAACGTATAAGGCAGCATTGGAAGACACGGCGACCACTTTGGTGGTGAAAAGGTTGAAGGAAGTGATCGTGGCGAAACGAGATTTTGAGCAGCAAATGGAGATTGTAGGGAACATCAAGCATGAAAATGTGGCTCCATTAAGGGCATATTACTACTCTAAGGATGAGAAACTTATTGTGTTTGATTACTATGAGCGGGGGAGCGTCTCTGCTATGTTACATGGTACACAGAAACTTGTTCAATTATGGCATTCTGATTGCCCTTTTGAGTTTTAACTCATTTTACATGCACAACAGTTTTATTTAATGATTGGCATTTCTCTTATTGCAGCTAGAAGAGGAGAGGGTCAGGGCAGGACTCCAGTAGACTGGGAGGCTAGACTAAGAATTGCTATTGGTGCAGCCAGAGGAATTGCTCATATCCACGCACAAAATGGTGGCAAACTTGTCCATGGCAACATAAAAGCCTGTAACATCTTCCTCAACTCCAAGGGATATGGTTGTGTCTGCGATACCGGTTTGGCAACATCGATGAACCCAATGCCGCCACCCGCGATGCGTTCTGCAGGGTACCGGGCTCCAGAAGTAACCGACACCCGAAAATCAACTCCAGCATCAGATGTCTACAGTTTTGGGGTGTTGCTACTTGAGCTTCTCACTGGAAAGTCCCCAGTACATGCTACAGGTACTGAGGAGGTAGTTCACTTGGTGAGGTGGGTGAATTCTGTGGTCAGAGAGGAGTGGACCGCAGAAGTGTTTGATGTAGAGCTCTTGAGGTATCCTAACATAGAGGAGGAAATGGTGGAGATGTTGCAACTGGGAATGAGTTGTGTGACGAGAATGCCAGAGAGGAGACCAACAATAACTGATGTGGTGAAAAGTTTAGAGGAAATTCGTCAAATTAACAGTGGAAATCGGCCATCATCGGATGTTAGATCAGAAGTTTCAACTCCAATACCAACCCCAACCCCAGATGCTATAGTGACAGGATCTTCTAATGCTCCATAGTGATTCTTCCATCCTATATATATATTGTCCTCTTCTTTTATTTTCCAATTTAAATTCATTCCTTGTAGCTTAAATGCTTTTGATTGTTGTAGTGCTGAGATTTTATTGTATGTTAAAGCAGTACCTTTAGATTCCAAATCCTGGTACTAGTTTCTTCGCATTCATGGCTCAGCTCAATAACGAAACAGTTGAACTTTCTAGTCCCTTACAGCAGATTCATGTTTTGTTGGCCATATTAGTCTAATATTATTAGATAAATTATAAAGGTCTCAAAACTTATTGTACTAACAAATATATATAAAAATATATATATTTAAATGTCACAAGTAGGCATGTAGGATGCGGACCTGTTACACGATTTAGCTAACACACAACAAATTTGTCCAATGCCATATTAGTTAAATATGTTCGGTGTTGGCCAGAACAAATTTGTCCAATGCCATATTAGTTAAATATGTTCGGTGTTGGCCAAATCATGTAACGGGACCAGTCTCGGAAGGGGACTGCATCCAAAGCTATGCTTACTAACATATATATATATATATATATATATATATATATAAACTCCAGCAAAAGGAAATTGATGACATTTCTTTTTCATTTTTTCAGACAGCATGAGACATTTGTGCAAACGGCATCAACCTTGGAACTTGTCATTTATAATCACAAAAGGTTTCGTACAGCTAAAAGATCTGGTTCAAAGTGAACAAACAAACATAAAAGAAGAAAGAATTACTTATAATTTGTTGTATATGGATAGCACAAATACATGTCTAAAGACATGTATCTGATTTCTTCCTATGAAGTTGGAATTAGTGCTCAGCAGAACCTCAGCTTTCATAGACGAAGAATCAAACTTTGCAATAACAGAGCCAAACCCAGACACAGTCTACATAACAGTTTGCAGCAACTATGGCTGCGAGTTATTTCCTGACAATCTTTGTTTTCACACCACCTGAACCACAAAAAGACAAGAAGGTTTTAAAAACTTGTAAAAACCAACACAACCTTTAACAAATGTGAATACAGAACAGTCCTCGCCAAACTCCGAGCTCAAAATTTTACAACAAACCTTCAACTTCCTCAAATTGAACCTCTTTCACATAGTCAGCACCCGCATGATACTCAAACCTGGCAAAGACATGCGATAACATGCATTCAGTAAAACATTTCTTGGACTTACTGTCACACAACCGGGAAGAATTGTCTTGGAAGAGACTGGAAAAAGAAAAACAACATAAGCAGAAATACAACTGGAATGCAGTTGACATCGAAGTTGTTAATAACTTACTACATTATCTCTGGGCATTGTGTTTAATTGGATTGTCTACAAATGAAAAGTACTAGCTTATTGAGGAGAACCCTGACTATATAGTGCAAATATCTCTCCTATATGGAAGGAAATGCTGTGATGGCCTTCAACAATCTACGCCTGTCTCCTCCTCTGAAATAAGAATAACTTCCCATGTCCATTTTTCAGTAATACTTCCACATAAATACAATGACACTGACATGTATACCCAATATGTGAGATTTTATCCACTTTAGCGAGGAAGGAAGCGTTATCCCCACAAACATATCTATTGATCCTCTCCTACATTAGCTCTAGGTGTCAAAGGACATTTCTCCGAAAAATCTGAAGCTCAATGAAATTTCAAAATCTCATGTAAACAAGCCTTAATTGATTGATCCAAATTTTCCCAATAAAATATCTATGGACTCTTTATTACATCAGCTGTAGGTGTCTTAGGATAGTATCTATAAACAACAAATGCAAAACGAAGAACTTCCCAAAATTCTTGACTCTCAGGACATAGCACATAATTCATATAAGCAAACTTGATTGCTTGATCCACAAAAAGAGTATAGAGACTGGACGTTCCACTTACATAAGCAATTAATCACGACCTTCAATTAAGGTAAAAATCACGGTCTCAGATTAAAACTCGATAAAGTTAATTCTTATGTAAGAAACATCTCACCTGTTAGAGAAAGCTACCTCGAGCTCATAGTTAGAAGCACTCTTAGTAGCTTCAACTAACACAGTAACAATTTCAGTCTTCCGAGTACTAGCCATGAGCAAATCATATTCTGTTGGAATAATAATAGCGAAAAAATTATCACTTAGTTCACTCAGGCACATCTTTTCTACAGCAGCCAAGGCTATTCTCCGTTTAAGTGCATCAGCCTCCGGGTCAACAATATATATGGCGAAATCGGTAATCAACAAAATCCTTCTTTTTATTTTCCCAGAACCAGTAAACTTCAATACTTTATCAGAAAAAAGAACTTGACTGTCTCCTGCAAGATTAAATGGAGCAGAATCAAGATATATAACTAACTTCAGGTTAAGAAAAAACCAAAGTCACTTGGTCTCTTGGAACTAAAAACCAAATACAGACACTAAGGCAAAGCTTTGAACCACCAAAGGAGAAATATGCAATACGACATAAGGGTAATACAGATGGCATTAGCATGTTCACTCATAATAAATGCATATTGCTTAGTAACTTGATACAACTACATAGTCAAAAACTAGCCCATCTACCACCGTATGCACCACCATATGCAATGACCCCTGCTCTTATAAGGATTTAGAAACCATAGAATGATAATAGAACCCTTTCTTTCTTTTTCTTTTTCCTTTTAATCCCAACAAGTAAAGCTCGACGATTCACTTCAATTCACCCAATATACAAAAATAATCAAGATATTTTCGAGGTTGCTCAATTAGATATAACCAAACTCAGCTACATTCTACCTCTAAACACAAATTACTCATCCCCATACCAATCCAAAGCAAAAAAAAAAAAAAAAAAAAAAAAACTTGAAACAATGCCCACTTCGGCACAGGCTAGAATTAGCATAGTCAAATGCATAATATAGTTATATGTGTGTATATATACATATATATATATATGTATATGTGTGTGTGTGTTGACCTTGTTTCTGTAAGACTTTCATCAAATATGGAATGGAAGGGACGTCGATGTAGTCTCCTTTGTACTCTCTGTGAAAAGAAGTTTTCCTCCGAACCTTGACGCCCATGAACGGCTCTTGATCCACCGTGACATTGCTCTCGGAAGGTCTCAATCTCATTCCTCCATTGTTTTCGTTGTCTAGGGCTTCGCGGTCGTCGTCGTCGTCGAATTTGGGATCGTCGATTTGGACCCGGCGCTGCGACCTGAACCGCTCCATCATTTGGGTCGGGTCGGGCCGGGACGGTCCGATCCTGAGAGTTTAGGGAAGAGTAGCTGGGAGAAGGTGGAGACCAGCCGCGTAGCCTAGCCGCCTAACTTGCTCAGGTGTTTGCGTTGCGCACCATGTGCAGAGGACCATATGAGCTGGAATATGTCCGTGTCTGTTACTCTACGCGCCTCTGCACGTTAGTTACCAAATTATTATTATTATTATTATTATTATTATTATTATTATTTGAATAAGTTAGTTACCAAATTATAACTTGTGTAGAAATGCTAAGATAATGTATTTGCAATTATTTTCTTCATGAACCATTAGAAAATTTTATTAAATAAATAGATAAAAGTGTTGGTATATGCACATATGAGCCTAAGTTGCAATATATAAAGGGATAAGCCTACCCAAATATGATTTTTCATTTTTTGTTTCGAGCAAAGAAGAAGTAATAAATTAACAAATGAAACAACAACAAAGTCTACCGCGCGCCATCAGACTGTATGGTTAGTAGGGTTGTAGTATGTGCAAAAACCTAACTACATTGATCAACCAGCCCAATCCAGGCCAAAATTTATAGGTTCATTTGTTTATATGGGTTGGTGTTGGTTGGGGACAAGGATAAAAATGTTGATATTTGTGTAAATATTAAGTTTCGATTTTACGGATGATATTGACGATAATGTCGATATCGAAAATATTTCCATAAATTATCAAAATTTATTTTAAAACACAAAATTTTTAAGTGGAACTTTAGAAAATACTAAAGCAATTGATACTAACAAATTTGTACTAGTTTTTATTAAATAAATTTAATATTTTTTTTTTATATATATGACAATAAAATATGCATATGTAGTTGAAAAAATGTTTGAATTTTACTTCACAAAACAATTTTAAAATTGGAATGCATATCACATCCGTTTATTGAATATATTTCATATTAATATCTTACAATATATTTAGTTCTAAATTACAATGAAAATAATTAAAAATCAATGATAATGTATAATATTTCAAATTCATTTAATACTAAATAGCGTTTATAAGGGGTGGAAAATCATAAGATAAATTATTGTCTATGTTTAAATAATATCTTTTCCAGATTATTTTGTTTCAATAGTTCTAAAGATAGTTATTTATGTGTCACATATATGTTGATTGATATCTTCCTTAAGTGTTGCACAATGGTTCTAATTACAAATACTAGGAGCCCCAAAATTATACCCACATATTATGAAGGGAAACTATGGCTTATTTTTACGACTATTTATTTTTTTAAAAGGCTTGGAAAACGAAAAAATCGATATTTTTATCGATATTTCAAAGTATCACTGATTTTATCACAATGATATCCGTAAATATCTCGGTATTAGCTCTTTTTTTACCGATATTTTATGGATACACAAAAAATTAAATCTTTCTCCTCAATATCTATATCGATACTTCACAAAACGGATAATGTAGCGATAATATTGACAAATATCGGATAATATAGCGATAATATTAATAAATACTGCGATATTTTAATCCATGATTGAACCACTGCTCAACATGTATTGCTTTAGGTTGCGAGTTCAACAAATGATAAGTTGATAGAATTCAACCCGGCCGAACAACCGTGAACATATGTATTTTTTACTCCATTTTTTTTTGATAAAATTATGTAAAAATGGAGTGGAAGACACGTCTTTTCAAAATTTGTCAAAATTATCTCTTTGAAATTATATTGTAAAGTTGACAATAAACCCTTAGTCAAAATTCACAAAATTAATCAAATAGTCTAACTAGTTTTTGAACCCACCGGCCAAAACACACATTTTTTCCAATATATATAAATAAATAAATATATATATTTATTTATTTAGTATAAAGTCACATATTTGACATTTAAGCCGTTTGATTGTCAGTTTAATGAATAACTTGACTAATGACCAGGGGCACTTTAGTCACTTTTAGATAAAATTGACAAAGTCAATTAAAAATTGTCAGAAATGATAATTTTGACTAATTTAACAAATTTCGTGAATAAATTTCGTACTTCTAAAAATATAGGAGTGAAAACTGGTACTTTTAAAAAAAAAAAAAATAATTTCTAAAGTTTCATGACATAACATTATTTTTTCTTAAAAACGATAAGTTATTGAGTTTTTGTGACTTTGTCCGTCTCTCAATTCCTGCCCAAAATGAATACAAATAATTAAACCAACAAGTTCGTTGAAAAAAATAGCAATAATCAATTAGGGATAATTTTTTAAAAAATCTACGACCTTTTGTCTTTTCCCAAGAAAAATACTCACACATTTTTATTAATATAAAATAAATTGTTCCATTTGTATTTTTATATTAAATCTCACCAAATTCATATATGTGGCCAAAATTAGAATTTAATTTGTTGAAAAAATATTTTTACTCTTAAAAATTATCAAATAGCATCTACATAAATAATTAGAATGCAACTATCTAGACTAAAATAAATAAGAATAAAAAGAAATATAGATGATTAATATTTTAAATTTGATTATCTAGACCCTTATTTTTAAAATTTTATAACTAAATGTTCAAATATATATATATATTTATATTATAATTTTAGCTAATGTACTGAGTATATAAATTTGTATGTTTGGTATATTATACCTTATATTTAGTATTTATTATAACTGAATATTTTACTATAACATTTATAAAACGAATATTTACTTACAATAAGTTAAAAATTTGATAATTTTATTATAATACCTATAAATTTGCTGTAACAGCCTTCCTAAAGGAAATCTTTTTCTAAATTCTGCTATTTGATTTCAAATCAAACACGTTCACCTTCAATAGTTTTAATTCCAATTTTTTTTGCCATGTATGGGTGGGTCTATTTGATTTGAAAATAATGAAAATGCCTTTTTTTTTTTTTTTTTTGAAATGTGTAAAAAGAAGGCTAAAATGGGATGGGACCCAAAGGGGAATAGAATAAGGATTAGCCAATGGGAAGGTAGATTCGGCATTGCAAGATGCGGGAGCAGGTAGTTCTCAGGAGCCATTCCCACACTGAATCGGTGACCCCTCCATTTCGTCTTCCATTCATCATCTGAATCTCTCCTCTTCTTCGGTTTCAGTAGGGAACCTAATAAGCCCAAAGGAGGATCTCTCGCAACCTTGCTCCTCTCTCAGGTAACGTTCAGCCTATTCTTCTTCGATTATGCGTGTATGTCTATGTATCTATGTATGTGCGTATGTATGCATGACTTTGGTTTTGATCTGTGATGGTGATTTTCGATATTTTTGGGGGTTAGGGTTTCAAAAATGGCCTCGAAGCGGATCTTGAAGGAACTGAAGGATTTGCAGAAGGATCCTCCTACTTCTTGTAGTGCAGGTAATTATCTTCAATGTTTTCGTTTATATTTGCTTTTTATATGTTTATGTTCGTACAAACACATGCATATATATATATATATATATATTATGATTGTTTGTTCGATTCTGTAGTAATTATGCGTTTATTCTGTATCAAGATTTTTGTTGCTTTTATTATTACGCTCTGTTTAGAACCTTGATACACGGTTGGTTGTGTCAAAGTTTTTGACCAAAGGCTTTAGAAGAGTTTTTGTTGATACAGAAAATAACTATGATGGAAGTCTTAAGATCAGTAAAATTCGTGGATGTGCATAGTTGTGCGTGTGATTTTTGTTTGCAATTTAAATAGTGTGGTTTTGAGGTAATATAAATGGTTAAAAATCGTGTCACGTCATTTGGTACATAAAAACTATGTGTCCCTAGCATTACTTAAACGTTTGTGATGAACTTTTGTTTTTATGATGATTTCTTTCCATGTGTTTCCTTGCGCCAATTTAATGATTTCCTGTAAGATCTTTTGTAAAAGTCAAGCTCATGGTCGTTAATATTCTGCTTTGCCTTCTTTGGGAATTTTCGCAGGTCCTGTTGCAGAAGACATGTTTCACTGGCAAGCAACAATTATGGGTCCTCCGGACAGTCCTTATGCTGGGGGTGTTTTCTTAGTTACTATCCATTTTCCTCCGGATTACCCCTTCAAGCCTCCCAAGGTACTCTGTTCTAGCTCCATGTTTTCTAGGGAGCAGTATTTGTTCTCTAACATTTTAATGGTCTACATATTATGTTCTCCATAACCATAGTTCTTAATTGCTTGCAAAATTGGATTGTTTATATTATGGTAAGTTGGAAATGTGGTTTGGGTTTGAGCTTTGGTCTAAGCTACCTTTAGTTTGATAACTCTGTTTCTGTTCTAACGACTAAATTCTGTTTGTATGCTTGTATGTAAATGTCTTCGTTGCCTTCTTCTTTTTTCTATTCTACTTTGAACGCCATTTGGTCAAAGCTTTTTTCTGTTTCCACATTAGAATTTGTTCATGGTCCCAAATTCTGTTTTCTAGAGTGATATTGTTGAGGTTAACATTTTTTGGGAAACCATAGTGCAATGCCAATGTCATGTCTATACAAGCTACAGTGCACCACATTTTAATTATTTAATCTGTTATTGTGGTTAAGGACCTCTCTCTCTCTCTCTCTCTCTCTCTCTCTGACATTGATGAACTTTTGCAGGTGGCATTTAGAACAAAGGTATTCCACCCAAACATAAACAGCAATGGGAGCATTTGCCTTGACATCTTGAAGGAGCAGTGGAGCCCTGCTCTAACCATCTCAAAGGTTGTTGTTTTATAACCCCGAAATTTCCCTTTTTAGAACAGAAGGAAGTGCCTTTTTTTTTCTTCTTCTTTTATAGGGAATACAGCTTCAATTGCTTTGATATACAAATATATGACATTTATAGAATTGATATTGGGCCACTCTCTCTCTCTCTCTCTCTCTCTCTCTCTCTCTCTGTGTCTCTGTGTCTGTGTCTATATGTATCTATATCTGTGTATATAGTAAGGTTGCTGAAGATAGTCTTTCCATGCCGATATAGAACACAGATGAATTTATTTTCTTATTTTAAATATAGAACATATAGATTATCTTCTTACCTGTCCGTGTTGGGAAGAAGTGCTGATCGCAAAAATTTCAGTAAACCTTGTTCCTGAGATTAGGAATACTGGTGCAGTCTCTTAAATCATTCATAACAATGTGAAAAATACAGTTAAATTGACTTCTTCTAATTTCTTATGAGACTTATTTTGAGTCTAGAATTTAGGATCAGTCGTAATACATGTCTTTTCATATTCATTTAGAAAAAGAAAAATCTATGTTTCATATTGATCTCTTTATGTTGCAGAGAGTTATCTTTGTTTCATTCTTATGTCCAGGTGTTGCTTTCAATTTGCTCACTGTTAACGGACCCGAATCCTGATGATCCATTGGTGCCGGAGATCGCTCACATGTACAAGACAGACAGGAGCAAGTACGAGACAACTGCAAGGAGCTGGACCCAGAAGTATGCCATGGGCTAAACGAATATGGTATGTGCGACGGAGGGCCCTATTATTTTAAGTGTTTGGTCATTTAGCTTAAAGGATGAATGTTCTTCCGTCTGTTGAATCCTGAAATGGACCAAGGAAGTAGTCCATAGCCTGTTGATTGAAAAATGAAAAAGACACACCTGTTATTTTCCAATTGTTTGTAATGTGATATTTAAAAACTTTGAGCCGCGTCCTCAATCCTGGTTCATAGCATTATCTTTGATAATTATTATTTTTTTAAACCGAGAAATTTAAACCAAGAAAACCGCAGATTAATTTAGCTAAAAAGATAAAACAATAAACAATCTGAAGAATGGGATTATGTAATTTCGGTTAAAAATAGCAGATCAGTGAAAATAAGAGAGGAGGGTGAACGAGTAGCTACATGTTATTCTATTCCTAATCTTTCGATCATTTATGGTTTCTAGTGGACGTTCGTGTGAATAGGGCTTGTCGTTTTTCATTTTCATTTTTTTTTTCATTTTTATTTTTTTCTCTCTCGCAAAATTCATCTTATCCTTCTTCGTTTGTAGTTTAAATCCTGTCGTTTTCGAACCCATACAGCAATTTTCCTTTAAAAAAAGAAATATACATATTTTATTTGTAAGAAAAGTCTGAAACGTAGAACTTATTCTGATAGATTTTCTGGTACACTGGAATCTTGAAATTTTGTCGTCATTGTTCAAGCACTTGTTGACCGCTTAAAAATCAACGACTCTATTCTCACCAAAAACAAAAAAAAAAAATTTCAACGACGCTGACTGGCATACAATTTCTAACCGCTAAGCCTAAACGCCTTGTCGGTTTTTAGTTTTTAGTTTCTACTGCAAGTCTGTAACAGCCAACGAGCTAAGTTTTAGTTTTTAACGTGTAACGACGTCGCATCATGGTCTAAATGAGTATGAAGTTGGATAATAAGCTTAAAACTCGGGGGCCAAAATGTTAATACAAAGATAAAACGTAAATACAAATATGAACCGCCTTTATTATTCCAGTGAGCCACTTTCGGCGCCAAAGAAAAAAAAAAAGAATAGAAAGGTTATAACGTACAGAAAACGCTAAAGTGGGACCCAAAGAGGAATTCTAACAACCAATGAGGTGGTCGATTCATTCCAGTGGGCGGGAGTGGGACCAGTTTCTTATTTTTATTTATTCCTATATTTGATTATCAAAAAGTCATCCTCACACCGAACCCCTTACCCTCTCTCTCTCTCTCTCTCTCTCTCTCTCTCTCTTCTTCTTCTTCTTCTTCTTCTTCCTGGGCCCTCGTAAACACTCAGAACCTTAAAGCCAAAGGAGGACCCCTTGATATCTTTCTCTCTCTCAGGTACGATTAAGATCTGTTCATAGGTATGTATGTATGTATGTATGTATGTATGGTCGATGTATATGTATGTATGTATTTATTTATTTAAATGTTATATTATCTAGTTTCGTTGTTGATCTGTGAAGGTGGTTTTGGATCTTGTTATTAGGGCTGTCACTGTGCAGATGGCGTCGAAGCGGATCTTGAAGGAACTCAAGGATTTGCAGAAGGATCCTCCCACATCTTGTAGTGCTGGTATTGCAATTTTTCGTATTATCTTTTTTTATTTTTGGTTTAATTTTTTTATCCCCTCTTTTCGTTCTTTGATAGATTTGCTGAGTATATTACTAGCTTGATAATTGGTTATTTTTTAGATGCTTATTTATATTTACATAATAAATGTTTCGCAAATAGAAAATACTCCTAGGTGCTACTATCATTGGGCCATGATTCATCAGTTTTGGGACAAATAAGAGGAGGCATGTCAAGGGAAATAAAATGAATGTGTTAGAAATGTGGATGGATGGATTTAAATTCAAAGAGGTTGCACAGTGGCAAGTCCTGATACTGGTTCCTTTTTTGTTTTATTTCCCGCCTTTTTAGAATTGCGAACGAACTAGAACCTGAGGTTTAATTTATTCGAAGACCTGAAATTGTCCCTGAGACTCTAGTTCTTGCAGAAGAATTGGTTGATAAAGTACCATATGATCGCCCATTCATCACAACATTGAAGAATGTAACATTCGGAAATCTTTGTTGATTCAAAAACTCCACCTGAAACCGTTGCTTGGTAATTAAACTTATTGACAGCTTGTGCGGGTTTGTAGCGAACCAATATCATCCGCCACATGTCGGACGGAATTCCTGAGAGAAATGTTATTATCAAAAGTTATATAGAGAGCCATTTATAGGACGACGCTCTTCTTGTTTCCCAAATAATGCCTGGCGATGAATTCCAACTTGATACATATACCTTGAGGGTCCGTCCTCGAATTTTACAGATTCCATTGCCTTGTATCTGCTCTCTCAGCTTGTAGCCATGCCAGACTGTTGAGGTGGAGAAGTACTGTTAATTGAGGTGGATGATTTAGTAGTATCGGATAATTCTAATTATGGAACATTTCTGTGCATGGTTGATCTGTTAGGACGAGGTGGGAGAGTAGATGAGTCATGTGGTCCTGTTAAAGATATGTAAATAGACCTTAATGTTCCGATTGTGCTCCAACATGTATATTGGACTTATAGCTGCTGATGAACTCTTTCAACTGTCCCACAGCAAGCACGTTATTATGTCTTGCTTTCCAACATTCATGCAAAGGCTGAAAGATGGCAAGATGTTACAATAGTTCGATCACCTATGAAAAGCAGAGGGATCCAGAAAACTCCCGGAGTCAGCAATCTTGAGCTCAGTGATAGGATTCACACTTATCTTGCAGGCGAAAGATCAAACACTTTTCTTCATGATGTGGGGCAGTAGGACGAGGGGAAGTATCTAGCAGTTCACATCAAGAAGTTGGCTATTTCTTTGCAATTCTGAATTCAGAACCTGATACATGAATTAGAATTTCTAAGAATCTTCGTTTTTGTGCCCTTGTCATATTGCTGCAAAGCTCATATCCAAAATAGCTGAATGTGAAATTGTCGTAGGAGATGCCCATTGTTTCCACTATTTCACAAATGGTATGTGCTCTTTTGGAGATATTTTGTATGCCTCATTATCAAGTATTTCTCACTTGGAGCTTGCTTGTTTGGTAGCGTGAAGAGGTATCCCTCACTAGTTAATAGATGTGTTAATGAAATTCGTGGCTTAAAAGATATGAGAAGTAGCTCTGAATCAATAATCACTTATTCATATGCAAGTGGAGCAGTGTAAAGCTTTACTTTTGTTGTTGGGCTAGGATCCTTTACCAAGTGATGTGTTCAGGTGAAGATGTTGATCAACCTATGTTTTTTAGTGGAGTTTCTTTAGTATTTTGTTATTTGGTATCCATCAATTCTTTATGGGGCAATTCATTTGCAAGTGTCTGATTCCAAGGGGGCTTCTTAGGTCTTCAAGTTGACGAAATTGGGTCGTCTAGTTTGCAGTTTTAAAATGGCAGGAAGGGCGAATAAGAGGTCTCATGATTTATTGCAGTGTGAAATTGTGAGATGGATGTATTTGCAGCCTAAAGTAGCTTAATTAGTTGCATGTACTTGTGTTAACATTATGCTGTTTCTTCACTGATTTGATAATTCTTTGTAAGAATTTGTGAAGTACTTCTTTCTGATGTGGAGTTTTTGCATCCATTACTTAGAAAAAAAAAAGAACAAAGGATGTATCAAGTTGATAATTTTCTATTTTCACAGGTCCAGTCGCCGAAGACATGTTTCACTGGCAAGCGACAATAATGGGTCCTCCAGACAGTCCTTACACTGGAGGTGTTTTTCTAGTTACCATCCATTTCCCACCAGATTATCCCTTTAAGCCACCCAAGGTACTTTCTACCTGCTCTAAGTTTAAAAGAAGCTGTCATGTTCTCTGATATTCAAGGCAATTGTAATTTGGATTTGAAATTGTTAATTCTGTTTGTTAAATAATCTGTTTTAATTTGGCATTTGATCATAACCTGTTATTGTTTTTCGTGTTTGTACTGATAATATCCTCCTCTGTACTTTGCTTATTTTCTTCTTCATCTTTGCAAACCTTATGCTCTCAAATTTTCAATAGTGACAACAAAAAAATTCTTATATAGAAATTTTGTATCTTTGCGGGTAGGATTCAGAACAAAGTTGTCACTGCTTTTAACTAGCATACTAATGTTTGTTATTCCAATCTATATCTGAGGGTCATTAGAATTTGCATTCTATCGGTTAACATATGATTGTAGTTGTCATTTAGGATTGCTAATTTATATGTTCTGTTCTTTCTCTATTTCTAACTCTCTTTAACATATTGATGGATGTTTGCAGGTTGCATTCAGAACGAAGGTGTTCCATCCAAATATAAACAGCAATGGCAGCATTTGCCTTGACATCTTGAAGGAACAGTGGAGCCCTGCTTTGACTATTTCAAAGGTTCTTAACGTATAACCCTGAAATGTTCAATTGAAAATGAGCCTACTGATGAGATTCAATTATTATTATTATATGATTATTTACTATTATTATTTTCAATTTGGCATTTAAATGCTATTGACTTCCAATGGCTTTATAAATTATAGATTTGTTATGTAGCCAGCAAATCTATCTAATATGTACAATATTAATGAGAAAATAGCTTCCATACAGAAATTAAAGATATTCATACGCTCACAATATGGTTTTTTCAAATAGAGTATCTGTGGACATCTTTCCCCTGTCCGTTAGAAGACAGCTTGTACACAAATACTTGTAAACCTAGATAGTGTGATGCCTTCGCTTAAATGATTCATGTATTTAATAGCTCTAATAACAATTAAAATGGTTGTTCATTTTCTAAAATCTTCTTGAAGGATGTTGTTTACATGGATTCTTAAATAGCCCTTCATGTTAAATCTGGATGTATACACTTTTTTTTGACAAAAATTCAGGATATCTAGATATAAATTTATTTATTTATTTTCAGATGGATTGATCCTTATGTTAGAAGAGTAATCATGTTTGATTTTTTTCCCCAGGTATTGCTTTCAATATGCTCTCTGTTGACGGACCCGAATCCTGATGATCCGTTGGTGCCGGAGATTGCTCACATGTACAAGACAGATAGAATGAAGTACGAGACGACAGCAAGGAGCTGGACCCAGAAGTATGCCATGGGCTAAAACGAAATATATGGTATGTGTGAAGAGAGGAAGGGCCCTTTTTATCTTAGTAGTAATTTGGTTTGTTAGCCTATATATGAACGTTCCTGAAATGGACTAAAGAAGTGGTCCATTGTCTGTTGTTTAAGTTTTTTTTAAAAAAAAAAAGGAAAAAGAAGAACGATAAACATTTTGCGTTATAAATGCCTGTATGAGATAATATATGAGTTGCTTCCAGGATTTGTCTTACCCTTGATATTTATTTTCTCAATGCAAGGCCAAAAGTCTATGCTTCTGTGGTGAATTCTGCACAGTAGTTAGTGAAGAGTGGCATCACATGGTATGAGCAAAATACAAATAAACGGTTTTCCAGCCAAAATAGAAGGAGTGCAAATAAACAAATTTTGGGATGCGAACTTCTACTGATGTTGGATTTTTTTTTTTTCTTTCAAAAAGTAATCACAATAAAGAAATTTTCATGGTAATCAGATCTCATAAGCGAATGAAAGACTTTTGTTTCCCTCAGCAGGGTGCTTTAACAAGTTTGTCGTCTGTGCAAAGTTTGGTCAAGTGGCCAATTAGGATTAAGCTTCAAGAATGAGACCCATAGGATGAACAATTTTTCTTAAAACTTAAATCTTGTTTTTTGAGATGTTTCAAATTTTGAGTCTTCTTTTCCAGAGGAGGAGCCATAGCTTTGCTGCTCTTACGTTAAAAATGAAAAAGTTAGGAGTTATCAAAGGTTTGATATTCTATCTCACAAAAGAAAACGTTGATTTGAGACTAGTAAGAAGCAGCGAGTTTGGCATATCATTTGTTGCATAACTTTGTCGTTTCACTCGTATGGACAGAAACTTTAAAATTTACTTGAAGGACCCCTCGTTGAAGGTCACTGTAAACTAACGACTACAAAGTTTCTTACCTGAAAATTTTCAACTTCTAAAATTTCATCGTCATTTCAGAACATCACAGATTTACACTATTGTGTGTTAATATTATTATTATTATTGTAAGACAAAAACTCTCTCTCCATTTCTCTCCAGTGAATTTTGGTTACGTCTCTAATGCTTCACTTCACAACTTTACTTTTTGTTTTTAATTTAAAGGAAATTATAATGTCCTTTTAAAAAAAAAAAAAAAACCCAAAATGTCATTATCTCTTTTTATTTACATTTTCTTCTTAGTAAATAGTTCATTATCAGATTTAAAATATATTGGTAAATTGTAAATTATAAAAAAAGGAACAATAATGTCAAAGGAGGATGGAATATATATATATATATATAGGTTGCCAATCTAATAAGTATTTTTTTTTAACCTATGGGTAGGTATTTTTTTTTTAGCCGTTGGATCACCATTTAATGGTAATCCAAAGACTATAATGAAGTGCATGAAAAGACGTGTATCATTAATGCTCTTTCTCTCTTGTATTTTTTACAATAAAAAAATGTGTATGTTAAATTTTCATTGGGCAAATTAATACCTATGTATAAGTAAAAAAAAAAATATCTACTGAATTGGTGCCCATATATATATATATATATATATTTCTACTTGGACTGTTGTTCATAAAAATGATGAAATTTTGTTGGAAGTCACTTCTGTTGCTTGAGTTATTTATTTTGGCAGTTAGTTTTTATTTGTGAATATTTTCTTATGTATTTTTTTATTTCTCTCGTATTCATGATGGTTGAATTTTTCTCCAAGTAATTTAAATCAACTGCTAAATCACAAATACCTGCTCAAGATAACGCTATTTTCATAAATATACAATTTCTTGTAAAATATTGAATTTGATTTCTGAGGATCGTAAAATGTTGCATTAAACCTCTATTTCCTTTTTCTATAATATATTTTTTGTTTTAGCTAAGTCTGTCGCCTTGAAACTTGTCCACATACTTGGTGAGACAATCTTTATTACATTCTAAATTAACACATTTGGTCTAAAGTATCATTTTCTCTTCTTTTCCTCAAAAGAAAAAGTACCATTTTCTTTTTCCCTCTTTTCAAGAAAATGTTTACATAACGAAAGTTGCCGAGGGAGTTTTTTTGTTTCTTTTCATGAAAATTTCTCCGTGGGAAAGATAAAAAGGAAAAGGAAAAAGAAGGGCAGTTTTATCAAAACCCACGGAAAGAATGGCAAAAAACTAAACTGCATATCGAACGTGAACATGCTTTTAAGTCACATTTTTACCTCGAGCTTTTAATCTTTTATCATTGTCGTGGGATCATAATATTTATAAAATTGTATTAAAAATTGTGTCCAATAATAAGATACTCGGTGTATATGTTATTACTAGTTTTTTAAAAAAGAAAACCCATATAAAACTCCGGCCACTTCACCTGCAGATAGACATTATAGAAGGCCCGAAAGTCACGAATGAAGAACATTAATGCATAGGAATTACAAAAACATGAATTTAATATGTTCAAGTTCCCCATAAAAAACGTCCCATTCAACTCTCGAAGTGTCATGCATCACCATTTCACATACTTACAAAAAAATAAAAACTCAAGGACATGGGCGACCCATGTCTAATACTTTATGAGAAACAATTACATGTACCGAATCTTCATTTTTTGTGCAATAAATCTATCTTAGTCTAAACTCTAACCCAAAGATATGTATAATTAATTCTGTTAAAGAGGTCGTGCCCACGAGTGGGAGAGAGAGAGAGAGACAGAGAGGAGGGGAAAATGGTCCCTAAAAATCAGATTCATGTCACTCAGAGTCTCAAAACTTAAGTACCTAATCTCACTTTCATGTGTCTTCAGGGCTTGTCTCCACCGAAGACAATGCACAAGAATACTACTAGGAATTTCACTCCCACTTTAAATTCAAATTTTGGTGGATTTTGTACATGGCACATTGTGAAACCGCCACGTGGTTGCACGCTGACCTGGACTAGTCATCTATTGATGGTTTAAATAATTTTTAATTGCTAGTTATTGTCTAATATTGCTTAATGATCATATGTTCAGTGGAGAGACAGAATCACTTGAGACCTAATCTTAAACATGATTTATTGTGAGTATTGAGTCAAGTAACGTGCAGACCACCGATCTCTGGCTTAGATTGCCGTTGTCCTCCATTGAATTATGCCTTTAGAGATAATTAATCTTGTGTAACATGGCAACTAAAAGAACTTAACGAATTGAAAATGTCGAATTCGCTGGCTATATGGGTTTCTTCTATAAATAAAAATGTATTTTTAGCTTGGTCAAATAGTGTGTGTGCATGGAGCTAATTAAGAAATTCTCTACCAAAGCCATTTGGCTCTCCCAAATTTAGGCTTTTTTCTGGGGCAAAACTTTTAAGTTCATCGTAAAAGGGTGATGTTTGGATATATATTCCAAAACAATCGTTTGTTATCTATGTGTCATATGAGTGGGCTTATACAATAATTCGACTACAGTGAGATGACTTGAACCTAAAATCGTTGTATATATGTATATATTGAATATATATATACACATGATCATCTTCACTTAATATTTAATGGTTCAATGATCCGATCTGTTTCACTGACTTTAGAAATTCAAGAAAATACACACCAATTTTAACCAAAATCAGAAACCTTGAAGCAAAATAATAATAATAACGATAATGATAATAAAATAAAAAAATATTGAACTTGTCCAATATCTCAAATTTGGAAACCATACATAAGACAAGTCCCTCCACCAAATCCCCCACTTTGAGGCACAAAAAATTTGCATCTTACAAGGGGCCTTATTTCCCTCAGATTCAGAGCATTTTGGATTCCAAAACTAATAATCAGCAAAAAAGTGCAATTGTACAAACTCTTGATTCCATTACCCATACAAATATCTCTGCAAACTCTTATAATCTTTCACAAACAAAGGTATACTAAATATTAACAAATTCTCATTCCAATTGGAGCCACATCACCCCCACATGGGACAGCACACGTGCCGTATCCACGGTCACCGCCAAGGCGTAAAGATCGCCGGTCACCGGTTGGTGAACCAGTGAAGTGTCAGTGAGGGGCCCACCGGCTGAGCCGGTCACCCACTGTCGTTGAGTCTCAAGACAAAACCCCCATACAGCTCGCTTTGTTTATTCGTAGTGTTTCCCAAAACCTTTTTACCCTGGGATATACTTTTTTATTCAGTTTTCCACATAAATGAATCGACGTACGGTAGTTTTTATTAATAAATTAATTTATTTATTTTAATGGTAGACAATGGACTGGTTGAAAACTTGAGTGATTAAAAATACATAACGAGATGAAAAGCCTTTTAACTTGTATATTTCTTTCAAAATTGCATCTAATTGTTAATTTCACGGTCTTAATTAAGAGCACTCCAACAATTGCTTATTCATCCATTTATCTTATTTAATGATCATACTTATATTATATATACCAGGGTATTAATAGAACCCATTAATATTTATTGAAGTTTTTTTTTTTAATTCTTGCAAAAGGTAATAGCAATAGGAGTATTATATATTGAGCTAGTTAGTCATAGCAGTGAGGCCTTGAGACTTGACAATATATTATAAGCTTCAATATTGAATTTTTTTATAAAAAAAAAATCTAGTGAAATGCTTTCGGAACTGAAAAAAAGAAAGGTAAGAAGAGAATATATTATTAGTAATTAGTTGAACGTGAAATCCTCTCTTTTTTTTTATATTAAATAAAAGGAGAAGAAATGGAAGCATAACTTGTTAATTAGTACTAAAGAAAAAAAAAAAAAAAAAAGTCAAAGTGAGTAGTTTGCTCTTTAGATACTGGTCTAGCTAGATAGCACACGATACCCGCACGTCTCTTAAACTAGGAGTACCAATACCATAGATATTGTTTCGCTGATTAACTCAAAACCGAGGAGGCATGCATGTGACACTCTGTGAAAATCAGCACTTGATGAATTATATATATACGTATTAATGTATTAATTAATTTGAACAAGCTTGAGATACTTACTAGCTAGTTACTATATTTATATCATCTAGTATTCAAAGAATCGGCTTATGGCAAGTTGATGACTTAGTCAAAGACTCTGAATGCGTCTAATTTAGCAACAAATAAACTGAAAACTACATTGATTTGTACCAACCAACATCCAAAAAAAAAAAAAAAAAAGGCGGAGGTATCATTGATATCTCTTTCTTCAATGACACAATAACTGATTCACTTAATTTTTATCCAAAAAAAAAAAAACTGCTTCACTTAATTGTTATTATTAAGCGGGAAATATTAACCCTTAATATAAGTTTTGAATTTATGTATACATATAGATATTTGCGAGCCAATCTACAAGAAAGTAGGTCTAATTTGTTTTCTTTTCTTTTCGAGTGGAAATAAATGTTTTTTAAATTAAATAATTAAAAAACGAGTTTTAAATTTTGCTGAAGAGACTGATCTCAAGTGTTTGATTACACCCTCAATGCCAAACCGAACGAGAGCTAGGCGTGGCATTTTGTTAAGAACCAAGCTAACATTCCAAGCAAAGTTCAAGTATTTTTTAATCCTTGGGATAAACTTAATTATAATAGGAATTGAATGATGTTGCCGACCTTTGGAGTTTAATTACCAGAGCCAGCTACTGAAAATAGAAATGGAAGTTATCACTATTTTTTTAAAAAAAAAAAAAAATTGCTTTTCGAGAGAGAGAGAGACCAACATATCTTGCTTGTAGGAGAAGCTTAATGGTGACTTGTTTCTCAACGAAGCTTGTAGATATATATTAGTTTAATATTTTTTGGCTATTTGAGTTAAATTTGGTCCCATAAAAATCTGAGCCAAGTTTCCAAGTTGTTTGGTTAGAGCTCACAAAAATTAAGACCGACACAATAATAAAGCTTTTAAAGTCGTGGTGGGAGCCTCGGAGGTGGCCCTTCTTTTTAGAATGGATCTTGGTTTTGTATTGATCAATACAAATTTGGGCTTAATTTGGGATCAGCATATGTGCTCTTCTTCGTATTCTAATATATATATATATATGGCACCAATCCAGTAGGTATTTTTTTTTTTTACCTATGCATAGGTATCAATTTGGTCAATGAAAATTTAGCATATATATTTTTTTATTGTAAAAAATAAGAGAGAGAAAGATCATTAATGATGCATATCTTTTCATACACTTCATTATAGCCATTTGATCACTATTAGATGGTGATCCAACGGCTAAAAAAAATATACCTACCCGTAGGTAAAGAAAAAAAATACCTATTGGATTGGCAACCATATATATATATATATAGACACCAATCCGGTAGATATTTTTTTAGTATTAACATTTTTTTATTATAAAAAGCAAGAGAGAGAAAGAACATTAATGATGCACGTCTTTTTAGTCATTGGATCACCATTAAATGGNCTTTTCGTGAATACAGTTGATAAATTTTAGCTTACTATAATGTTCAAAGTCTTATTTGAATTTTGCTATAGTACTAATTAAGACCGTCTATTGGTGTAAATTTTACGATAGAATTCTTATGAGATTCATACTAATTAACGGTTTTAATCTATTAGAGGCACCATGCTACTGAACTAACGTACTTCAATCATGCATATTTTAACGATGATTCTCTATACACGTTGCAGCAATATAAAAGGAAGGTCAAAAGGTTTTTTTGGACTTAAACACACAGAAATGCCAATTAAGTAAATGAAGAGTCCACTATTCAAAATTCCCAATCGGCATATTCTATTTATTTTTCGCGTTAAACAGAATGTTTACCAAACTGTGATCGTGAGGGTCTAACAATCAATCATTTGGTGACACATAAGACACTGTGCATAGCTGGACCTTATCAAGACAGGTCAGCGAGCAACATGTATAAACTCAGTGCATTTCTGTGCTTTTCTAAAATTTAAAGTCAATTTCAGAAACAAACAAGTCGGCTTCTTTGTTTTATATAGCGTTTTAAACCCAAAGTTTGATTATTGCTTAATTTCACTAATTAAGCAATACTAAATCGGGGCCGGTCTAGCTAGTCCATCATCAGCCGATTTTGCAAAGCGAATAATCCATATTCTTCCGAGAAAAACAATATTGGAAAAAGGAAGAAAAACAATAATTTGGTCAAATACTTGATACTAAGTCATCTTCATCATGACAGGAAAGAAATTATCGGAAAATACTGTTTTTAATTATAAGGATCCATTTTAAATTTTTTATATAGTTCCTTAGCTCTTGGAGCTTTTCGGCAGCATACGTATATGTAGAGACTAAAGAGTAATAATACAGTGACAAAAAATGCTACTGAATAACTCAAACGTTAATGATAGAACAAAACGAACTTAAACAAACCAATTACGAAAACGATTTGCTACCATTATGGACGTATAATGTATATACATATATATATATATATATATATATGTAAAAGCTTATAACTTTTTCGACGACTATTTTATTTTTAAAATTTTAAAAAAAATTATTTTTTTTCATGATATTATTGATCTTATTATTATTATTTTTTTACACTATGATTGTTGTAATATACACATGTATTATAAAATATTATATTTAGTTTAAGATTAATGATACCTTATATTAAATTTAGTTCATTTAATAAATAGTTGTGATATATTCGTCTTATCAAAATAAATATATTAATTAATATTTTATATAATATTATATTATATTTAATTTAATATTAATTTTATCTTATATTAAATTTAATTCATCAAATAGAAAATTATGTAACATTCATCTCATCAAAATAAATAAAAAGACAAATACATTCTTTAATATTGTAATACATTAAACCTAACTACAAATTAAACTTAATGTATACAATATTAATATCAACTTGCACAAGGCACGATATAACATTTAGTTTATTTATATTTTGATGATTTTGGAATTATACAACTTTAATAAATGATTATTCCTATAGTAATTGTATCCCTACTTTATTCTTTTCTACATTAAATGCTGCTTTTCCTCCTTTTTCCGAAACGCATATTGAAATGATATTTTTAATAATGGGATTATCATTTGAAATTATAAATATGAGCGGTGAACGGTAGCCGGAATCGGCTCCGACGAGGAAAAGAAGCCGCGGTATTTTTTGCATTTTTTCGGCAATCGGCGGCTCCGACGGGGTTGGTTCTGGCGGCGGGAGCTTCGTCCGGCAGCTGGGCGTCGACGCCGATCGGTGGCGCAGGGCATGACGGCCGGAGGTGGCTCAACGGAGCTTCGCCGGAAATCGGGTGTTATGTTTACTCCGAGGACCAAATCGCAAAAGAAAGAGAAAATAGAAGGATTTATGGACAATTTTCGTAACTGTAACGCCACATGTCAACTTCTGGTTAATTGGGCATTGTTTTGCTTGATTGCACTTGGACCTAGTTTTCTGAAAATCTTCTCAAAATTACTCTTGAATAATTACATTTTGACCTTAATTTTCAAACTTTTCTTATATTTTTGTCCAAATGAACCTAGACCCAAATCCATCTAAATTCATTTTTTTTTGGGGTCAAAAGACCAATTTGCCCTTTCAATTTTTATGGAATTTCACAATATAATTAGCTTATACACAACGTACGTATAAATATCATGCAAATATAAATGAGGCATGCAACCATGCATGAACCTAATGAACTGTCTTTTAAAAAAAAATATATATGAAAAAGAAAAATGGATCAAGAGTAATTGCTTGAAGGGGAAATTACCGTTGAAACATTAAAGAGTAGGATCAGCCGGTGACACTCAAATCAAGGGCATCTGGGGCTTGCCGTGGATTAACTTATTCATGATCGAGGAAACAATTTGTGACTTACAATTATAATTAGTAAAAGAATCAAACAAAGGATCTTGGACTTGATGATGTTCACTGACTTATACGTACTAGTCTACTTGCAAACTTAATTAGTTCTAGCAAACAACCAAATACATATAACGAAATAGACAAACCAAAGTGAGGAGTACGTAGTTATTCACTTTTAATTAGAGACTAATAATAAAGAGAAAAAACAAATACCAATATAATCCAATCTTATTTTTCTATTGATATGTATGTATATATATGTACATACATACAACTCAGAAGCAGACCACCCGGTGATTTGTCGAATTTGATGTATTTCTTCCTTAGCTGTCTTTTTTGTATTATGGTTCACTTGGCTCAATAGGGGAGGGACCAGAGTCCGAGAAGCTGCCCAATTTGATTTTTTTTGTCTTTGCGAATCCATAAAATTGCATCCCAACAAAACATGGGATCTACAATTTATAATACCTCTCTCTGCCTCTCTCTCTCTCTCACACACACGCACAAAATAATAGGCAGTGTAAAATTTTCATGCAGATTAAAGCGCTTCTTTTTATTTTTTATTTTTACTATGTATAAGTAGCAACTACCCCATGCCAGAATGTTAATATGTTATTAGAAATTAGCTAGATACGAGCTTTTAACCTTAAATATTTGAAAAAGGGTCTATAAAATCTCTTGGCGAAAAGTTTGTTTCGTCATGACATCAATTGATGAATTCTTATCCAACGATCTACTTTATTCTGATGCCGCTCATGCGTGCGCATATATATATATATATATATATAAAATTTGTGTTTGGTTAATTAGAAGTTTCTTCTTACTTTTCATTCTATCATATTTATTTTAATCAATGTATAATTACTTTTATTTTTCACTGTTAGATGATAATCTAATGATTACCATAATTTGATTAGTTGAAAAAAATAATAACAAAAATAAATATTTATTATTTAATAATTTTTTCTCTATTTTTAATATAAAAAGATATGCATAATGATTTTTATATATATGTAAAAGAAAAATATTTTAGTGCCCATATATATACAGAGAGATCGAATTCTATATCGATTTAGTTTTTGGAACTCAATTAGTTTCTATTCCTGCTTATCAAATGACCCCTGCAGAGATGACTGAATTAAGGGAACAACTAAATGTACTATTGTCAAAAGGGTTCATCAGGAGTAGTACCTCACCTTGAGGTGCTCAAGTTCTCTTTGCCAAGAAAGCTGATGATACACTCAAACTTTGTGTGGACTACAAAAAGCTAAATTAACTTACGATAAAGAACAAATATCCTTTGCCAAGGATTAACGAGTTGTTTGACCAACTGGGTAGATCTAAATTCTTTTCAAAGATAGATTTGAGATATGGATACCATCAACTTAAGATTCATGAAGAAGATATACCGAAAAGTGCATTTAAGATTCGATATGGTCATTTTGAGTTTCTGGTTATGCCTTTCGGATTAACGAATGCACCTGCTGCGTTCCTGGACCTTATGAACAAAATCTTTAGGCTTTATTTGGACATATTTGTGATTGTATTTATTGATGACATTTTGATATATTCTAAAGCTCGGGAAGAACATGCTGAATATTTAAAGATCGTGCTTCAGACTTTGAGAGATTATCAGTTATATGTCAAGAGTTCGAAATGTGATTTTTGGATGACAGAAGTTAAATTCTTAGACCATGTGATTTCTCAAAATGGAATCTCAGTTGACCCGTCTAAGATAGAGTCTATTCTAGGATGGGAAAGACCGAGAAATGTTACTGAGGTGTGGAGTTTCCTTGGTTTACTAGTTATTTTCATCATTTTGTAGAAAATTTCTTGAGTATTGTATTGCCTTTAATTAAGTTAATGAGGAAAGATGTTAAGTTTGCTTGAAATGATGAGTATGAGACATTATTCATAAAATTGAAGGAAAAACTGACAACTGTACCTATTCTGATTGTCCCTAACAGTAGTGAACCATACGTGGTATACACAGACGCTTCTAGTTTGGGATTGGATGTGTTTTAATGCAATATGGCTGAGTTGTAGCTTATGCTTTTTGTCAGTTAAAACCTCATGAAAAGAACTATCCTGCCCATGATCTATAATTGGCCACTGCGATATTTGCTCACAAGATCTGGATATGTTACTTGTATGAGGGTAAGTTTGATATTTACTCCGATCACAAGAGTTTGAAATATCTCTTCAATCAGCGAAATTTTTGAATTTGAGACAGAGAAGATAGATTGAGTATATAGAGGATTATGATTTCAATCTTGAGTATCATCCTGGAAAGGCAAAATGGTAGCAGATGCCTTGACCCATAAATCTCATGGTATACTTACTTCTTTGATACTTGAAGAGTGGAAAAATTCAGTCGCTATTGGTGATTATAATTTGGAGGATTATGATTTCAATCTTCAGTATCATCCTGGAAAGGCAAATGTGGTAGCAGATTCCTTGACCCATAAATCTCATGGTATACTTACTTCTTTGATACTTGAAGAATGAAAAAATTCAGTCGATATTGGTGATTATAATTTGGAGTATTTAGATAGAAACAATATTGTTTGTGTTAGCAATATAATGGCTACTCCTTCACTTCTTCAGATAGCTCAACAAAGTCAATAGCAAGATCAAGAATTAAGGAAAATCTGGAACCAACTCCAGAATGGTGAACAACTAGATAGTTATAGTGCTAATAGAGAATGATTTGTACTCTTCAATGGAAAGTTAACTGTAGCTAATGATCCACATCTTTGAGAGATTATCTTGATTGAAGCTCACAAATCTAAGTTTGCAGTACATCCCGGTAGTACTAAGATATACCATGACTTAAAGAGGCAGTATTAGTGGAAATGCATGAAACGAGACGTAGCTACTTTTGTGGCTAAGTGTATAACCTGTCAGCAAGTGAAAGTAGAATATCAAAGACCAGCTGGATTACTTCAGCCATTACCTATCCCAGAATGGAAATCTAATAAGATTACTATAGATTTTGTAAAGAGATTGCCGAGGACTCAAAGGAAAAATGATGTTATTTGGGTAATTATTGATCGAATGACTAAAACTGCTCATTTTATACCGATTTGAATTAACTTTTCTCTCAACATATTTAGTCGTCTTTATATGAATCACATTGTTCGTTTACATGGAGTGCCTTTTAGATAGTTTCTGATAGAGATCCAAGATTTACATCCAAGTTCTGGAGAGCTTTACAAAAAGCTTTGGGAATATAACTAAATCTTAGTACAGCTCATCACCCACAGACAGATGGCCAATATGAAATAACAATTCAGATTCTAGAGGATATGCTTCTCTCATATATACTGGACTTTGGTGAAAGCTGAGATGAACATTTGTCGTTAGTGGAGTTTGCATCCAACAACAGCTACCAAACCAGTTTGGGTATGGCTCCATATGAGGTATTATATGGTAGACTATGTAGGTCACCATTGTATTGGACTGACACAGAGGAGCGAGTTACTCTTGGGGTTAGAATTGATACAAGAGACTACTGAAAAGATCAACACGATAAGAGAATGACTTAAGGTTGTTCAGAGTCGTCAAAAGAGTTATGCAGATCCCTTGAGATGAGAAGTAGAGTTTGACATTGGTGACCAAGTGTTTCTAAAGGTCACACCAAGATATGGAGTTACTAGATTTAGAGTTAAAGGAAAGTTAGCTCCAAGATATATTGGGCCATTTATGATTACTGCAAGAATTGAGCCAACAGCATATCGATTGGACTTATTACCACAGTTAGGCCATGTACACAATATCTTTCATGTTTCAATGCTAAGAAAATATGTTCCTGACCCATCCTATGTAATTCAATACATAGAGATACCAATTCAAGAGGATGTCACTTATGAAGAGCAACCAGTTCGAATAATTAGAAGAGAACTCAAAGTACTTCGTAATAGAGAAATTCCACTTGTCAAAATTCATTAGAATCACTACAAAGAAGAGGAAGCTACTTGTGAACTCGAGACAAAGATGTATGAAAAATACCCTCATTTGTTTAATTTTCAGCTCAAAGTTTTACTTTAAGTTTATGCCTTGTACTTGAATTTCGGGACGAAATTCTTTTAAGGAGGGAAGGATGTAAAACTCCTTATTTTTAAAATTGAATGAATCTAGACAGATTTGGGTCTAGATTCGTTTGGACAAAAGTATGAAGAAAGTTTGAAAATTGGAGTCAAAGTATAATTATTTAAGGGTATTTTTGTAAATATTTTCGGAAAACTAGGTCAAAATGTAAATAAACAAAATAGTGCCCATTGATTCCGGTGCTGACACGAGGCGCTACAGTTACGGAAATTGCCTTTAAATCTCCCATATTTTCCTTCTTCTCCCACGAGGCCCCCGTAATGCTCTTACACACCAGCCACCGTCGCTCCTCGTCGCTCCTCCTCTGGTCATCGTCAAAGGTCGCTGCCACCCAAAAACGAAGCACCGTTACTGGACGAAGCTTCCGCCGCTAGAACTAGCTGCATCGGAGCCCGCGATTGCCAAAAAATGATGTAAAACATTACAGTTTGTTTTGCTCGCCGGAGCCGATTCTGGCCACTGTTTGCCACAAAACCAGTCACCGTGGTCTCGTCTCCTCACGAAAAATCTGGTGGTAGGTACCTCATGTCTCAATTTTACTCCGTTTGAGTTAATTTCGTTGGATAGTTTTATGTGTAAATGGTTTAGGAATTGACTTTTCGATCGGATCGTTAGATTTTAAAACCAATATTATTTTTGGAATCTATATTGAAATTAGTGAGAAATGAGATACATATTGACTATGTTCTGATACGAGTCCGAAAAACGAAATCGGATGACTCAGATTTGCCTCAATTTGCATGTCGTGGGGACCGCATCCAAATTTGACAAATTATATGTCTAACCTAGAGTTTTTGGGTGCTCTAAATTCAGTAGTGAAGTCCGTTTTATGATTTGAAATTCTATTTGAAAATCAAGTTTTCAAACCAAGGAACCAAAGGTTCGTAAACGACATCCGCTCTTCCAAACGACACCCAAACGACACCAAACTTTCTCCATAGCCTTGTAACGCTAGTTGGATGCTCGATTGAGGTAAGGATTCGATTACTTGATCTTCAAATTGGTCTAATTTTGATTTTCACATATTTTTGATAAATATGGAATTTCATGAAATGATATATAAAAATTATGTTTATATCTGTTTTGATCTGATTTGAGATATAAAATGCTTGAGAGACACATCATACTAGTTAGCGTGTTATATATATTGTTTTGGATTATTTTCTGCAGAAAATTGGATTTTTGGGTTTTGATAAAAAATGACTGTTATAATGCCGAAATTCTTAGAAAATCCAATACGATTTGAGGACTAAATATTGTTTGATTAAGGAACACTGCATGAATTATTTTGAGATTATGTGGAAATGGTGTATATCCTTATTCTGTCATTCATATAATATTTGCATACATTCACACATTTACGATACCTTACATTGGGTGATCAGACTTACGATGCCCTACATTAGGTGATCAGACTTACGATGTCTCACATCAGGTGATCGGATTTACGGTGCATCTTTAGATAGTTTGGACTTACGAGTAATCCACTAAGACATTATGATTGCACACATGGTTATATGTTGACTTGAATAGATATGTACTGGTTTTTATGGATGTTTTACAATAATTTGGAATGTTTGAACTATTAGACTATGATTTCCACTTGGGTTTTGTGAACTATTTAAGTGGACTACTAACCATGCAAGACTTTCAACATGAGTATATTTCTTATATATATAAAATCTTGAAATCGATTCTCTACTGGACACTAGCTCACCCCCTTCTTTCCCTTAAGTGGCACTCAGTATGATTTTGACCAGAAGAACTAGATCGAGGTATTTGCAGAATAACTAGTTTATTTATATTTTGGTAAATTCCTACGAGAGTTGTGAAATATTTAAACTTGAGTATGAATTTGGATTTCATTAAACTTTATAAACTAAAATATGAGATTTAGACACGGTTTGTATTACTTATGTCTGTATTTGAGCATGAGATGATTTGTGATGTATGACTATTAAACAATTATTTTAATTACAGTCTATGTTCAATGAGTGATGTATAACTGTGGGGTTTTATTTTTAATTAAAAATTTTGTGAAAGTCAGTTTTGAAATGTTAAAGTCCCCGGGAAAATTTTTGAATTAATTGAGTCAATTTTTTTTAAAAAAATATATATATTTTTCGGTATTTCTAGTTTATGAAATACTCATTCTATCACTGACCCCAGCCTTGGATTGTGATATTACATATTATATATATATATATATATATATATATATATATATATATAAATGAAAGAAAAAACCCAAAAAACCATGTAGACTTTATCTGTGAATTCTAGTCCATAACTCTCTAAATTCAATTGACGAAATTCCAATTAGGGATAATTGGCTACCACCTCTAGTGTAACTCGAACCTAAGACCAAGATCATAAATAACGTGTACTCTTACCACTTGAGCTAACCCACTTCGTCTCTGAGGGGCTTGTAAGTACAAAGAATTTTTTGTTTCTTTCTTGCGAAATAGCAAAACAAACAAAGTCTTTAGTTTTTTGTCGGTTAATTGTACTAGTACTAGCACTGTATGGTAGTCACGTGAACTTTATTGTCATATACTTAATGTGGATAATTTTTAAAATTACTCGTTATTTACGATCTAAAATCCCTAAAATCCTTTTAAGAAGCAGACATTTTCCCTGGGACTCGTTCAACTTTCACAGTAATATAAATTATTATAAGTTTATATAAATTTAATTTAATTATCTAAAGAACTAAATAACATATGTAAATATACGTTACGATCAGAAGACCCTGTAAACAGACGTCGCCCACACGAGCTTATCACTCAAGGGACCGTATATGAGATAATCTTTAAGTAAGAACAAGTATTTAATACATTTTAATGTTTGATATCATTTTAATATCCAATAAAATAAAATAATTATTTCAGGAATTAAATTCTCTTAAATGTGAGTCATCTTAAAATTACCAATATATGTGGATTTTAAATGGCCTCCTATTTAAAACTCATTCTAAAAAATGAAACAAAGAGATACGACATTCTATGAATCATAATAAATTATTTTATTTTATATTAATAAATTTTATTATTTTAGAAACAATTTAATTTTTTAATTTCAATTTAATCGTATTCTTGT
Source organism: Parasponia andersonii (assembly GCA_002914805.1). Classification (NCBI taxonomy): domain Eukaryota; kingdom Viridiplantae; phylum Streptophyta; class Magnoliopsida; order Rosales; family Cannabaceae; genus Trema; species Trema andersonii. The sequence continues at coordinate 141,100 of JXTB01000250.1, forward strand.
GCGTAACTAAATAAGGTTATTTAACCTCCAAAAATTATAAATAAAGTTACTGTACAATTTTTGTAGATATCCACTATTGTCAGCTTTCTAGTTAGTACGAAAACCTGCACAACAGTATTATATAACAGTCCCAGAGTCGTAGTCTGTCCTAGAGACGTGTTCCGAATCAAGAATTCCTTCATGTGACAAACTGTACCAAGTGGTCGGACGACTTAGCACACGCAATCATGTGAAGCCGTCTCCTACATAATTAGCTCCATTAAATTTAGTCTCTTTCAACATATATGTATTTTTGACCCTGCAAACTAAAGCGTGCGATGCTATGAGTACTCGAAAAGACGTAGTACACGTACCATACTTCTGATTTTTTCAAAACCGGTCTTTTCGTGAATACAGTTGATAAATTTTAGCTTACTATAATGTTCAAAGTCTTATTTGAATTTTGCTATAGTACTAATTAAGACCGTCTATTGGTGTAAATTTTACGATAGAATTCTTATGAGATTCATACTAATTAACGGTTTTAATCTATTAGAGGCACCATGCTACTGAACTAACGTACTTCAATCATGCATATTTTAACGATGATTCTCTATACACGTTGCAGCAATATAAAAGGAAGGTCAAAAGGTTTTTTTGGACTTAAACACACAGAAATGCCAATTAAGTAAATGAAGAGTCCACTATTCAAAATTCCCAATCGGCATATTCTATTTATTTTTCGCGTTAAACAGAATGTTTACCAAACTGTGATCGTGAGGGTCTAACAATCAATCATTTGGTGACACATAAGACACTGTGCATAGCTGGACCTTATCAAGACAGGTCAGCGAGCAACATGTATAAACTCAGTGCATTTCTGTGCTTTTCTAAAATTTAAAGTCAATTTCAGAAACAAACAAGTCGGCTTCTTTGTTTTATATAGCGTTTTAAACCCAAAGTTTGATTATTGCTTAATTTCACTAATTAAGCAATACTAAATCGGGGCCGGTCTAGCTAGTCCATCATCAGCCGATTTTGCAAAGCGAATAATCCATATTCTTCCGAGAAAAACAATATTGGAAAAAGGAAGAAAAACAATAATTTGGTCAAATACTTGATACTAAGTCATCTTCATCATGACAGGAAAGAAATTATCGGAAAATACTGTTTTTAATTATAAGGATCCATTTTAAATTTTTTATATAGTTCCTTAGCTCTTGGAGCTTTTCGGCAGCATACGTATATGTAGAGACTAAAGAGTAATAATACAGTGACAAAAAATGCTACTGAATAACTCAAACGTTAATGATAGAACAAAACGAACTTAAACAAACCAATTACGAAAACGATTTGCTACCATTATGGACGTATAATGTATATACATATATATATATATATATATATATGCATGTATATATGGACAACGAATGCCACCTCCATTAATTTACTAATTATTTGTTATTTGTACCATTAATTAATTAGTTTTTTAGACTTTAGAGAGCTGCGTCAACTCTTTTTTTCTTTTTATTTTATTTTGTTGTTATTGTTGTTTTTATATATGTGTGGATTAGCATACGAAAAATCATTAGCTAAGTAGTAGATAGATTAACATTACTTTTGATTCAATATACCACCATTCTAAAAGAAACAAATAAACACATTGTTACAAAAAATAATTCACCATATGAATATAAATAATGAAGGATACATACACTATATAAGTAAATTTTTTGAGCATGTTCAGATGTGCATGCACGTGTATATATATAATAGGTAATCAACTTGGAAAAAGTCTGTCATTCTGATAAATAAGAAAAATTACTATGTTAAACTAGAAAATAATATTTTCAGAAATTTTAAAGAAGACACTGCCTTTTTAACACAAAAAGTACGTTTCTCAAAAGAGAATATTAAAGTGAATCTGCATAATTAAATGTGGATTCTTCTTTTGGTTATTCTTAATTAGGTATCTGAATTTGTGAAAACCTTTTCTGATTTCTTACCACATCAAAATGACACTAAACTTCTTAACCGCACGGAAGTTGGGGTGGAGGGTAGCTGTCTAATGAGAGAAAATTCACTAATTGGGATATATTTACTATATTCTACTTGTTCGAATTGGAAAAAATCTCTAGTTTCTCTTATTATAAAAAAATTTTACAATCCCTTTCAAAAAAAAAACTTTTACTGTCAAATTTTGTTTTATTTTATTAACTCATGCTCTCTTCTAATAAATATTAACGGACAATTATACAAAAAATAATAATTTTTTTATTGAAATTTTTATCAAAACGTTTTAAAATTTGATTAAAAGATCAGATAATAAGAAACAAAATTGATGATATATAAATATATATATATATATTTATTTGAAACCTAAATCTATATATTTTTGAAAGTAACCGGTTTACCGTGGTTAAGTAAAAACTGCGTAATATTAGCATATCTCGGTAGGAGGAACAACTAGAACAGAAAAAACCCAGAGACCGTACAAAACCGAATTATAAATGGCGGCGAATTCTAGGTTGCCCGCCACGTTACTTATATGGCTGTAACTGTAAAAGGTAAATATTTAAACTTTAAACTAATAAAAAAAATCCAAATTGAAAATTTGAAAAAAGAAGCCAAAAAAAAAAAAGAAAAGAAACCCTTATTAACTTATTGCCCAGTGCCCACAAAGACAGCACAGACTGAATTGTTACACACTTGGTGACAAAATGACCAGAATACCCTCGCGTAGATATTATTATTGCTCTTGCTTATTAGTCATTTGGGCGTCGGAGTAATTAAATCGGTGAACTTTACCACGAGCAAAAAAATAAGAAATGTGGAGTTTAATTCTCACCCCGACCCTTCTGCCCTACTAACTACTAACCGACCAGTACCTAAAAAAGAAAAAAAAAAAAAAAAAAGGCCTCGGTGGACCTTTTTTACATGGTCAAATAAATAAATTTGACCGGCTAATTAACCAGAGCCGGATATCTTGGGCCTCACGTGACAGCCATCGCGGAGTTCGAGATGAATCATATGCTGACTAAGCCCCCTTGTGATGTTGTTCGCCAAAGTCTGAGCTGGACCCACCGCTGACTACGTGTCAAAATCCGAAGCCATCATCAGGATGCGGCGGACCGCATTTTATCACCACCGGGATCTTCGGACCGACGCCGACCGGCTATTGATATGACCTGTTTACAAAATTTAACCATCTTTATTAAGATATTTTTCCACTTGAGCCTTTATTTTTTCCCCTCATTTTATTATTATTATTTTTTTAAATATAATTATTTTCAAAAAATTATTAAATAATTAGTGGGAAAAAATTAAAAAAAAAAACAGTAAATAATGTTGTACCGAGTTTTTCTAATATCGGCTGTTTGGGATCCTATAAAACTGCGATTTTAGCATTTCGCACCTCAAACTCTGAGACTTTTTATTTTTCTCTCTCGCTCTCACTATCACGCACTAGACTCTCTCATTCCTACACTTGTGAGAGTTATTCCTCTATAACTCTTTGGATTCATACTTTTGATCCGAAAACTTTTATTCTTGTTTATTTTCCATAGGAAGTCTACTACACCTCTGTGTAACAAACCCAGCAAGTACCCCTACTACTCTAGTTAAATCAGTCTCCTTTTTCTACATACGGTTAGAAAAACTTCAAAGACCTCCTCTTCTTTTCTACCCCTGCTACAGGGTGCTCCTTAACTCACTTCAATGATAATAATCTATTAATCCAGAAAAAAGAGCTTTCAACATTTTTAACACTTTCGTCTTTGAAACTTCGCCTTTTGCCAGATTTTGGAATCAGCTTCATCTTCACGGTTTTCCTTTCCCTCTTTTGCATCCTTTATTCGCTTCTCTCTCTCTCTCTCTCTCTCTTTTTTTTTATGTTTTTTTTTTCCCAGAAAAGAATTAAGTTGATGAGAATCTGAAGGAAAAAGCTTTTTGGTTTGAGAAATGATGGAGCAGAGTATCCTATGTCCAATAAAATGCACAGAGCACCGCACCGTCACCAAAAAGTTGACCAGAACGCCGTCCAAGAAGTCGTCGTCGTCGTCGTCGTCGTCGTCGTCGCAGCAGCACGAGTCAATCTCCGCAGCGCCGAGGGTCGTACGGATATCCGTCACGGACCCGGACGCCACTGACTCCTCCAGCGACGAAGAGGGCGAGTTCTTGAGCCGCCAGAGGGTGAAGCGTTACGTGCACCAAGTCAACATCGAGACCAGCTCCTGTAAGCCCAGCCTCCTCGCCGCAAACGTCCGGAAGAGACCCGCCGTGGAGGGCCCCACTTGCCGGCGACCCGTTAAAACCAACCCCAACAATACTACTATTACTGCTTCTCCGACCAACACCAATAAGAAGTTCCGCGGTGTCCGGCAACGGCCGTGGGGGAAGTGGGCGGCCGAGATTCGGGATCCGGCGCGGCGAGTGCGGCTCTGGCTGGGCACTTACGACACTGCGGAGGAAGCCGCCATGGTGTACGACAACGCCGCCATTAAGCTCCGAGGCCCTGACGCTCTGACCAACTTCGTCACGCCTGTACCAGAGCCGGAGCAGGAGGAGATGACTGGACTGGCTTCGGTCTCGGGATACGACTCGAGCGAGGAGTCGAGAAACCTCTCGTCTCCTACCTCTGTTCTTCATTTCGGGACCCACTCGAACGACGAATTAGAATCCGAGGCCCAGAAGCCCCTACAGGACTCCGAAGTACTCTCACAACCACTAAAACAGGAAGAAGAGGATGAAGTAGTAGTAGTTGGGATACGCGAAGAGGTCCAAGACGAGACAAAGACAACGAATTTGCCAGACGATTTGGGGGATTACTTGTCGTTGGACTTCCCTCCATTCCAGGACGACGACTTCTTTAGTTTCCAGTCCCCAGAATCGACGACACTCTTCGACCCGTCGTTTTTCTTGGACGATGACGGCGGCTGCGCGGCCCTCGACGAGGCCGTGGCTGCGTTTCCGCCGTTGCCGGACTACATAGTCGAGGAGGACTTCAGCGACATGTTTTTGGAGCCTCCATCTTCGTCGTACGACATGTCGTGTGGGGGAGGGGAGTCGACTTGCCAAGGGGACGATCTGTTTCGGGATATTTTGTTGGGTTCCGACCCTCTTGTGGTCCTCTGATGAGCCATTGTGGCAGAGGCACAGTCATTGGACCGAGTGTGTTGCCGCCGTTGCCTTGCCGATTTCTCGGCAGATTTTGTTCAGGCTGCAGCTACCAAATTTTCAAAATAAAAAATAAGAAAATAAATTATCTTCCTTTTTTATTAGTTTATTATTATTATTATTTTTATTATATTATTTATTATCTTTCTTAGTAAAATTAGGAGAGGAGAGTTGACTGTTGAGTGGAGTTTTGTTGAGATTTTTGCGATGTAGTAGCCTTTTCTGTCAAAGAGTGTATCCATATTAATTAAGTTCAATAGAAATGTATAAGCTCAACCTTTTTAGTTATTTATAATTAGTGTGTATTTAAATTCTCTAATCCAGCAGGCGTGGCATTCTTTTTGCCCCACACCCACACACACGAGAGCTATAGCGTAATTTGCGGTCATGGCGGCCGCTGATTGGTTTTAAATTTGTGGCCCACTCAAGTGTGAATTTGAGCACCTAAATTTCCATCTTTTTTTTTTTTCTTTGGGTTTTTTTGATTTATTTTCTTGTTCAAGTCTATGACTAGCTATATCAAGTGTGAACTCAAAAAATAAGCAACTTAATAAATGCGGGGCATAATTATTTTACAAAAAAATAGAAAATGAAAAAGATAAATAAAGCGAGACTATATAATTTCAATTTCGATTGCAAAGTCATTTAGTGCCGCAAAGCAAAAGTGTATGTAGAGTAGAAAATGTTTCACCGAAAAGTTCTAAAAAGATTTAATAATATGTCGGTTTAGGGGCAACCATAATTAATTGGTTTATGCCTAGCTTCAAGTGACCATTTTAAACATGTACTGTCTTGGAGTTTGGCTAGGTACAAATTTTCATTTCTTTTTTTTTTTTTTTTTTTTTCATGGGTCAAATTTTTTTCTTTTATCAAAACCATTTTGATGTATTTATTAATTTTGTTCAATTAGCTGAGTATGGGGTAAATTGAGTTTGAATTATTTTGAATTCAGCTGATTTGTATATTAGAAGGATAGATGAAGCTGTTCTAATATTTCGGTAATACATTTGAAAACATTCTGCAAATGGAAATCCTTTTAGTATATTTTTATATATGGAATCGAACGCTTGACCGTTTGCACAACCAATAATGGAAAGTATAAATTAAGAATCTAATGAAAAAGGAATAAGATCCAGAACACTTTACGTTTTAGAAAATAAAGTGTCGAACCAAAGTTTGTTTGGGTAAATAAGAGGCAGTTTTTTTCATAAGAAAAATACGAATTAGGTTGAAAATAAATTATAATTGGACCGAGAATGTCATCTATAACAATTCCGAATACTAGGAAAGGCATATGTATATTTCGTCAAAAAAAAAAGGAAGGAAAGGCATATGTATACAAGAAAAAAAGAGTGTCCGTTTTCTTATATAAACAATAATATTATATATATTCAAGTCCTTGGAAGGGAATTTTAAAGTCAATCCTTTTTCTTCTTGCATGTTATACCATATATCTCTTGTAGAAGAAGCTTTCTCTTTTGTTTCTAATTTTTTTAAAAAGTACTACTTTATTATACTGATAAGTCTTCAGAAGAAGCACTTATCACAAAGTATATCGTATGTCCTAGGAACTCATAAGCAATTAAAAATTATTAGATATATATATATTTATATATATATATCCTCTTTAGAATGGCTTACTTAACAATATAAATTATCGCCAATTGGGTAATGAGATATCATCGAGTCCAATTCGTTAATGATTTTAACTTGTACCAACTTCATGTGCACTTGTCCACTTCCCAGCATTCATCTTCCCATATACATGAATATGCAACACTTACCTATCATTTTGTTTTTATTTGTTAAGATAAAATGTGAATTTGTTATTATATATTTAGTGATAGCGGGGTAATTAGTCTGATTAGTAGTCACGTCCAATTTATCTTTGATTCGATATTTAAGATTTTTAAATCCCCACCCTTTATTCAAATGAAAATTATTATAATATGTTTGAAAATTCAAGAAGAGATTAGTAGGACATTATTTTATACTTTATAGTCATATCTTACCCGCCCTTAATTATGTGTGTGAGATCGATATCAGGCAGAGCTGCATGCAATGTTTCTTGCTTGACAATTACTCTAAAAATGAACATAAAAGAAAAGGAAGTCGAAGCCTTCCCTCCCAATGATTATGTCTCAAACCAGCTGATGATATTTTTCCATCTATTAAATAAAAAAAAAAATAGAGTTCGAAAAGTTAAATCTCTCTCTTCCACGCACCTTGCACACGTACTAATCACCACGGAAGAACGAGAAATTAAAATTCTCATAATTATGTCCTAAACTGGCCTATATGTTTAACCTCTTTAGTCTTTACCAAAAATGAATAACATAAATAAATAAATATATATATATATATAGAGGACATCATTGATATTTTTTTTTACTTATCATAAATATTGTTTTAATCAATTAAAAGTCATCGGGTAAAATTTATCAAGTAAGTCTTAAAAAAATATTAAGTAAGTGTACTTATTGTTATTAATTTTTTTTTTCAAATTTCTCAAATCATAATAACCATTATATATTAAAAAAAAAACTTTCTAGATTAAATATGGCCCATATAGTTGTTACGAAGTTAATTTATCGACTTTACCTTATATATTTTATGCATTTTGTGCATTAAATTCCCTATGGAGAAGCACATCCAGTGTAAAAATAGTACATAAGAAGATTTTTTTTTTTTTTGTTTAATATGGACTTATATATGCTTTACTAGTTCCTGCGTTTTTTTTTTGAGGGAACTAGTTCCTACGTTTCGAAGCAACCATAACCATTAATCTATGCGTACGTAGATTTGATCTTTTGGCTATTTCAAAGGGCTAGCATGCACCGTATGAGAAAGCAAACATTTTGTTAGAGTGCTACACTGGTATGTGGATATATATGATCAAGAGCTTTTTTCGAAATACAGTTGTGGTTGGCTCGTGGACTGGGGGGTCCTTATTCATTTGCGATTGCCGGTTGGTAAAAGGATTGAGAGTAAATATAAATATAATAAGAATGGGGTCAATCTAAGGGTGTTACTGCAATTGGCGTGACACATAAAAAAAAGGCCAGAAATCTACATGATCGTGCCGCGTTATTATAACTTTTAGCTTATGAAAAATGTGGATCTTCTTCCTTTTCTCTTCTTTTCACACATTTATGACTCCCCGTGGGGTATTCAAATGTTGCTGGAACTAGGATGGCAATACCAAATAGATGAGGGTAAGAAAAAAGTGTGTACATAATTTTCTTTTCTTAATATATAAGCTCCCGACATAGTGAAAAAAATTGAAGAGAGAAAGTCAAGAAGAAAAATGGTGATGAATAAAAGAACGAGAGGATAGAAAGTGGGAAAGTGATGAAAAATGAGAGTGAAGGGAAAAAAAGAAAGAGAAAATCAATTTGGCGGTGTACTCTCATTCTTTTTTTCTTTACTTTGTTTATAAAAACTGTTGTAAGAAAGTATAATAGAGAATAATTTTTCGTTTTAAACGTGAAACTGTTTTTAAGTTACAATATTGCTAAAGCCTAAACGCCTCCTAATTCTTCAATAATTTTCACAATTTTCTTTTTTTTTTTTTTTAAAAAAAATTTAACATAAACATCGCTATTGCAAGTCGACTATTGTTTAATTCGCAAGTTAATTAAGATAATATTCGCTATACTGTAAACTTTAGGTATTATTTCTTAATTTCAAAACTTCTGTTTAATTTCTTGCTATTACTTAATAATCATCTCTTTTTTTCTTCCAAAAAAAAAAAAAAACGCAAAGTAGCCCTTTGTGAACGAATATTGGATAATTAGTTTAAAGATTATTTATTTCAGAAAAAAAAAAGAGCGTAAGAAAGTTATTTGAGAACACGAGGTAAGTAGAAGAAAGCTAGGAAAGTGATGAAGTGAACCTGGGTATACATCGTTGGGTGTTTGAAATTAAGCGTACTTCTTACTGATCAAACTAAATTTGATACAAAGGGGAAAATAAAAAATGAATATAACGGCTATACATATCATGAATGAGTTCGACATGAGCTCTGATTATTTTTTTAATTGAAGGAAAAAAAAACGTTTTTTATGTCACACCCCTGCCATGAATTCGGCTGATAAAGGAATTCAATCAATTGCTTAGTGCCATTTATACGTTGTTAAAAAACGATACATTTTTTCTTTTTGTGGGCTAAAATCGTTGATTCAGGAGTAGGAATTTTCTATTTAGTGTTGTATCATATCATTAATTTGGCTCACTTACCTGTAGCCTTTATTCAAGTGATGAAATAATAATACATAATTGACTGTCAAAAGCGTAGAAACATCTGCTAGCTGTGAGCTGAGTAAAGGCCTTGAATCGCCGTATTAATACCTGATAACCCTTTAAAAGAATAAATTCTACGCAACTTTTTTCTTTTTGTGCACTAAATTTATACCAATTTATATATGTCTGCCATATATTCTACTAAAAGGTTAAATATGACAATGATCTTGAATTATACTTATTATATTACTTTGTTCTTCGAGTTTTTAACTTACATAAAAATGATTCATGAATTATGCAATGATTATAGTAATAATCATTTTATCACAAATTTTTAGATTTTTTGAACAAAAAATAATTATGAATAAAGTATATAATTAGACATTATTTAATCTATGAGCTAAAATATTGTTTTTAGCTATAACTATTAAACTATGCATTTTGCACAAGACTCATTTATATTGAAAATTTAACATTTTGTGATAAAAATGGTTAAATTTATAATGATTACGTAAATCTTAATAGTTTACTGGATAAGTTAAAAAATTTAGAATCTAATTTTGACCACAATTATGTGTTGTATAATAATTTATTTTTGTTAAATATTTAAGAATTTATGACAAAATGTTCATTATTGTAATAATTATATAATTCAAGAATCAATAATATATAAGTTAAAAGTTCAAATGATAAAATAGTTATAATTTAAGAGCTATTAATATTATTAACCCTTTACTAAACACTTAATACCTCAGATATAATTTGAAGAATCTTTTTATTGTCAAAGATGAAAGAAAACGGCTAATAAGATTCATCAATTAATTCAAATTCACCTGCTTCAAATTTTTTTTTGCCACAAAGACCAAGTTATAGCAGGCAATGTTCATGCAAGTAGTTAGCGTAATTGCATATTCTAATTATCAGCATATACTCTCTGATCATATTAATTTGCAGTATATATAGCGAGCACAAAAATATTAAAGATAAGATTTATATGAAAATACTTACAATGATTATTGGCATGTATTATGTATCTAATTTTACTGAAAATAGATGGGCATTATAAATGTGGCTCAGGAAGTTCATAAATTCGAGGCAGTGTCCCCAGACTTCTTCAGATAGATATCAATAGTGTTAAAGAGAGACAACAAGTATATATATATATATATATATATATATATATATATATATATATATATATATATTATACACACATCTACAAATGAGTGTAGCACAAGGAGGTCTGATCAGCATTCTGGCAGATGTTATTAGTGTTGGACTGTTTGTCATGGTTCTTGGGTTGGAGCACTCTTTTTAATCATCCCCAAAATGATTGCAACCCACTGTTTTATATCTATTTTTAACTACATAAATAAAAAAGTACATATATATATGTATATATTAGTATTACCTTATTGGTCTAGTGTGTGTCATAAGGCTTAATTTCTGTTCATGATGATTTCTTCTATTGATCACGTGAGACATTAATTAATTAATTAGTTAATAAATCTAATTTCTCTATTATCAGTTTTGTTTTTAACTTCAAAATTAATGATTTCAGATCTTTGCTTTAGAAGTTAGGTCAAAGTTTTGGCGCATTTGCAGTAGTACGACATGCAAGTTGGTGCAATAATATCAGTATTAAGTACTTGTTTAGGCATTTTTTTTTTTTGAAAATCTTGTTTAGGCAAATTAGTGAAAAGGAACTGACAATTTCGGTAAAATATTACTTTTTCCCAACAAACTTTTTTACTACTTACTTGCCAATTGCATCCATAAATAACTATTTTTAGTGTTAGTTGCCAAAATGATCACATCTGGGCTCTTCATAAATGAATTCTTTCTTTCATTACTTCTATAATTTTTATTTTCCCAACAAACAAATATTTCAGGTCATGACGTAGCTCATCCAAACTTTAGCCTGATTTTGGTGTTACATTTTATGACCAACAGATGATTCAATGTGGTATAATACTGTAAATTTAAAAGACAAATAAAAATATGAAAATCTTTATTAAATGAGATAAGCTTTTTTTTTTCCTCGCTCTTCAATAAGATAAGCTTTAAAATGATTTTACACCGATAATTGGTGGGCGATGAATTTGGAACAGTACTAAAGTTGGATAAAAAAATTTGAATTGAGTTCGTCTTTTCAAACAAAGAGCAGTACCCGTCAGGATAGGCATATACGCTCGCTCATTGGCCCTGATCAATTGCTTGCCAGTTTTGAATTGACGAACTATTATTAAATATATATATATATATATATGTTGTTTCGGTTGGCAATATAATTTACTCTTTTATGCAAAATAAATTCATAAATAGAAAATCTTCTGCCTCCTTCTTTTGAGTTTTTTTTTTCCCCTCAAATTTGTTTATTGTTGGTGCTATGTTGTGCCTAAATTGACACGTGGACATTGTTTGATTTTACGGAAATTGATTTCTTATTTTGCAGTAGAAAACCTTAATGTGTCTCGAAGAAACAACACATAAAAGGCGTTACATATATATGTGATTTTGATTTGTTTGTATATAATTAGGCTAAAAATACATGGGAGCTAGCACCAAGAACTAGTAAGGGAAAATAAAAGCAGAAACCGATGAGCAAACGAGGACGAGAAGGAAATTAAGAAAGAAAAACACAGAAATTGATGGCAAGTACATATGCTTGCTCGGTCATTGGCTTGTTAAATAGGCTGTGCTTACTACTAGTCATTTTCTATGGCTGCCAACCGCAGAAACCAAACCACTAGTAATGGTTTTGTCCAAAACCCATTACTCCAAAGAGGGGAAATATAAGATATGGTATACAAATTTGGAGCGGCGTCACGTAACGGTCACTAATTTTAATTTTTGTTTTTTCTTTTAAAAATAAAGAAATGTGATAAAATTAAATCTCTCTCACCCAAAAAAGAACAAAAATTAAATTTTCAAAAAAGAAAAATAAAAAAGAGAAGAATTGTTACGTAATGCACCCGTGCATTTATTAAAAGTTCATTAAATTCTAAATTTTTCTGTGGTCATGTTAATAGTAGCACTGTTCGCCGCGGAGGTATTCATTTATATATATATATGCTGAAAATCCTGAGGGCACGCACTTCGTTGCCTTCCATGGTGTAATGACCAAAATATCTCTCTTATTATAGGACCAACTGTACTGACTTAAAACTTTAAAATGTACTTAATTGTTTATAATCTAGACATCAATTTTCAGTTATTGGAAAACTGCATCACTAAATTAGGTTAGTATCGAAGGTAACAAGCTAATTGAATCGGTCCGTTTGAAATTTTGAATAATTGAATATGTATGCTGTTATCATCATGGTCTCGAGAAAAGTTGGTTCTTGTTGTATAATCCTTACAGAAACAAAAGGAAAGGGATGTTGCATGTGTCACTAATTACGCGAGTAAGTTTTAACACTAAAACTTCAATTAGCAAAAAGTGTCAAGTAGTTCATATAGAAGTTGATAAGCATCGAGCCAACTAGCTAGTTGATCAGTTAGAGGTTGAAACATTGCTTAAAAGATGTGGTAATTATGTCAAGTACAATAATTTTAGCAAAGACTAGCCGCAAATCCCTGGTTATGGATTTGATTGAGAAGGTATAGTCAAGCTTTGGGGTAGAGTAGCACTAGTGGGAGAAGTAGGGGACACCTTTTTTATGGGGGGTACTTACAGTTGAAAAGTAGAGCACACTTGAATAATAATGAAGAAGGTAGCTAAGGGCCGGAGAGAGCTTTGTTAGAGTTGTGCAGGCTTTAAACAGACTCGATTCAAATTAAGGGTCAGAGCCAAATTGCACATATATTTGCAAGTGGTAAAATAGTGAGACGTGTAGGAACAGGGAAACTCCTGCAAATGCTCATTAATGAACAACCAAAACACTTGATTTCCTTTGCTTTCGTCCTTTCAACTTTTGCTGTTTCAAGACTATTTTTGGTCCCCACAAGCCGCTATAGTACTATTATATATATACATATATATATATATATATGTACATTTCTCCAATATTGCCACAATTAATTTCCGTACTCATTATTTTTTAACCCTTTCCACTGTTACCAGATACAGCCATTTAAAATTCACATGTGTTATCCTACTTGAAATAAAGCCAGAAATATAACTTTCACTTGATAAAAGACCTCATTTTTTTTTTTTAATTACGCTAAGCCTTGTTATGTTCATGTATTAATTTGAACATATAATGGTAGTTTATTGGTAATTAATTAGTTTAGTTAATTAAAATATTACTTTGGCCATTCTTGGCCGTAATTTAGAGTATGCGAATTGTGAAGTCATTTTTTTTCTACAAGATAAGCATAAATTACGCTAATCCAAAGATCATGATTTCAGAACAAAGGTTTTCCAGGGGGGCCTAATCAAATCCTGTTGCCTTTTTTTGGTTAATTTTGGTAAAATGATATATTTTCCGCAGTCTTAATTCTTCGAAATCATAATGAGTGATTGTGAATTACAATCCAAAAGATTTATAAGCTCTAACAAGACAAAATATGACACCCAAAAAAAAAAAAAATTCTTATACGAAGCAAATTACATTTCGCTCCACCAAATTATGCTTACTTAGTGGCAATCATGACTTTTTAGCTGAGAAATCTTATCACTGGTTGACGAATCTTAACTGTGGACCTTGGATTACCCATGTTCCTATGTACGGCAACCGCCCAGTCCAGTTCCCATGGGCCCACGAAATCAAACACGTTTGAGTTTGCAAATCCTAAAGATCATATGGCCACTTCCATAAAGACTTTGGGAAAATCAGGTGGGCCCTAGGCCCAAGAGCACGATGCGGTGGTGGGGGTACATGTGAAAGACGTATGGGACTCTGGCACCCAATTGTAATTGCAAATTGCAATGAGCCTTACCCCCTCCCCCCCTTTCCCTTTTTAACACGTGGCACTGATGATGATTGTCAGCATGCCTATTCAATTGACACGTAGCAGTGATGGCAATCATGGGTTGATCTTGTTAATCTAAGGGTGTGAAAGTCCCGTTGGTGGTCCCACAAATGGGCTCAATATTCACCTACCGACAGGGTCACAGGAAGGGTTATGGGACAGATTGTTAGAAATTAGGAGGTGGACTATGTGGACTGCTCCACAATGCACTATTTAGTAGGTTTTTTCTTAGTATATGTACCTGCAAAAAATACCATATCCCCAGTTGTATCTTTGATTACATATATATATATATATATATATTTTTTTTTTAAGTTCAAAGGAGACAGAAGCACAGGGTAGAGAACTCTTCGATTCTGGTTGACTATTTAATCTTTGTACAGTGTTTCTTCTATTTTCTTAAATAAAAAATAAAAAATATAAGAAGTTTATTAGTAAAGATTCGAGGACGTGCAGTTCTTTTATTCTAAATACTATTTTTTTTAAACTAAAAATGGGGAACAACAAATAGGAATTAGAAAGATCATCTCTAACGGTAAAGTACGTACGCTGTGTTTTGAACTTACACTTATAAAAGGTGCTTTGACTCATTATATAGTATGTTAATTAAATGTTAAATTTTCACATTTGTTGTAAAAGGAATGTCTCCCATCCTATGCTATATTTAACATAAATGTTAGCACGTAAGTATAGCATCAAGAATAATTTACACTCAAATTTGACATATGCTTCAGGTTTGCAATATTGTTATTATGATGAGTAAATAAATTATAGTCGAATAGTAGATCACAATGATAATTATACTTAAAGAAAACATAATAATAGTTAAAAAGGAAAAAACTACATTAAAGATAAGAAAATATCTTTTTAGCACGTAGACATTAGGGCATAACTCAAAAGATTGTAGTAGTCAACGCAAGCATTTTGACACTATAGCAGTCTAACTTTAAGATTATTAGCACACTCTTTTGCGTTTGAGATGATATGCTTGTTTGTCAAAGAAATACTCCACCACGTATAATGTTCCACCATTTGTTCAATCAGAGCTTCCACCAAATTTTTATAAAAGAACTAGTCATAAAAAAAAAAGATTTGGTTTTATTTTGCATTCTTATCACGCAATATGTTAGTATAGATAGAGAATAAAACAGAATTTTGATCGACATACTTAACTCTCGTCACAAAAGCTAAAAGCAAAAATAGGATAAATTAAAAATATTCTTTTTAGGAATATACAACATGTTTATCTCTTAATGTAAATTAACCCATAATCTATCTGGCATGTGCTGATATATGCATAACTCATTTCATGCTTTTCACACACACACATATAAATATATATGAAAAATGACATTCTTCGCAATTGATATATACTAGAATGAGAACACAAAGACATGTATATTTTATCTAAAGAAGTTTTTGCCATAGTTAATAAGTATATATTGCCATTTAAATACAACTCAACCATCTTTTGTCTCATATTTCTAAATTTAAAACGTAGAAATGGTTATAACACTTCGGGTCCAACACACATCCCATAAACACGGAAGAAAAGTATACTTAAAATTTTATGACACTGAAACCAAATTTAAACAGATACTGTTTTTTTTTTAAATATTTAAAACAAATATTACTTGAGGGAAAAAGAAAAAAAGGGGGCTATAGCCTTGTTAGGTTGGCATTCTCCACCGAAAAACCAAAATCTTTTAAAACCAAACTTTTAAGATCATAGAGAGACCAGAAAATTAAAAGTTGGATAAAAAAAGGGAAGGGTGTTTTCCCCTTGTCTTCTCAATTCTCATTCTTCCAAAAAGGGGAAACCCTCTTGTCTTTCTTCTGATGGCTGCATGAGTCATTCATCCAATAGCAAGTCAAAAGAAAGCGTTTCCAAACAGTTAATCGGATTGTGAGGCTAATTATTTTTCAAACTTTAACTTTTTGGTTTTTGTCCCTAAAACCCCCCCAAAAAAATTAAAATTAAAGCCTAAAAGCTCAGAACTTTCCGACATTCCTTTGGTCATATTATTGATTTGTAATTTGGCATTATCCTCCAATTATCTTTTAACCTTAATTTGTTTACTCGCATTGATATGAATGCGGTCGAGGTCGGTTTGAACGCTAACCACTCTACGTTTGCTTTGTACTAACTAGTAACTAGTTAGATGTGACATATTGTGGCACTGTCAACATGGCTGGAGAAACTCGTTCATAATTGTCTAAAAGCAAACTTAGAGTGACGGACATTGACCGATTGAAACGTGTTGTGCTCATGGTCCTGCATTGTATGCTCCAAGTTTTCGCACGGGATTTGCATGGCCCCGTGCTTAGCCCTTTTTTTATATGGGTTTGACGGCTGTTAATGCATAAGTGCGTTCTTCCACTGGTGTACTTATTTTGTGGTTCGGTTTTAACTCTACTCTTGATTTCAAAGGAGGAGCAGAGGATAGTCACCTGTAAAAATATTCGATATTTAAATTAGATATTTTTCTCAAAAACTAAAGAAAAATAATAGAGTTAGCAATTGAAAAAATCTCCCTTTCTAAAAAATATGATATATATATATATATATATATATGCATGTATGTGTGCGTGCGCGCATGCGCTTGCTGAAATTAATTGTCTAATGCCTCCTTAATTTTAGGACTAATTACCTTCTTTTTCTTGTTATGTGCTCTGAAAATTGTAAATTATGGATGCTGCAACTTCCTTTGATTCAACGTTGCTTGCTTACCATGATCTCTTCTGATATGTGCCTATACCGAACGAGATCGTGATTGTCTGTAACTCTATAAGGTGGTTAACCTCAAGCCCATGATGACCGTGAGGGAGTATTAAATACTCTGTCTGAGGGGGTTGCATATCATATGTGAGAACGGAGAACTGGTAAGTATCGAGGGCTCCAGACCTCATGTTTGGGATGGCTTAAATTCAGCAAACCCTTTTGAGGTTTTGTCTGATGCGGATCTCAAACGGGGCTCAGCACTAACCCTTTTAGATTTATTAAGCCTATACTACGTCATGTGGAACTCATGTATGATTTAAATAGTATTCTTGGGAGTCCGTATTGAATTCATCTATTATATCCTTTTACTTTGTCACCTCTTAAACCACGTGGCAGACATCACATAAATGGGTCTCACAACTGTCCCCACTTCCCCTTTTGATGGAGTAGCGGTTATAAAATGAGGAAATCACATCTTTGGCCCATTAATGTAAGGGGAAATCGTGGCTTAAATCTATCATTATATGCCAGTTACCAATATAGTTACGCGTTTCCCCATACTACGAATTTTCAAATTTTCAAAACTCTTATCTTTTATAAATTTTTCTCGTGCTATTCCTTTGGCGAAATGATCTTTCCACTTCTCTGCTATAAAAATTGTATTTTCCTTTATTTCACTTTATCAAAAAGGTGTACTTGCTTTCTCTCCCAAAATTTCCCGCGGTCCCAAATCTTAGGGTTTCAGAATCTCTTATTCCTTCAAAACCTTTAGCTTCTCAATTGCATTTGCTAACCCCAAACTAGAGCCAGAAGCTCTGGCCTATCTCAGATTTCGAGGTGGACTCACTGAGGAGGCAGCTTTGCTTCCTTGGCGGGGTCACTTTCCAAAGAGTCGAAGGACCCGCTGACTGGTATCTACTCCCATCTTCCCCTGAAGGGTTCATTGTCTTGGGGAGGAAACATTTCAAGTGGTTGTGGTTCCCTCTTCCTCCTCTCGTTCACCAATTTTTCTCCTTAACAAGGATTCACTCTATGCAACTGAACGCTAATGGAGTCATGATTTTGATGAGGCTTTCTGTCTTTTCTATTTTGTTGAACGTGCATATTAACCTTGAGATGATCTTTTACGCGTATAAGCTCACTCTCATCTCTAAGAAAAGCTCCTACCCCACTCTCTATCTCCAGTCACTTCTGGGATGCCATATTTTTTGGGGTCTGCCTCGATCAGATAAGCAGTGGGATACCCATTCCAGGCTATACACCATTAGAGGGGTATGGTGCTTTCCTTGGGTGAATGGGGAATGCTTCCAGATCTTTTCGTACTTCACTCATAGTTAGTAGTTTACTTAATTCAGGGCTTGTGTCTTTTTATTTGCTTTAATTTCAAAATCTAACCATGTATAGCTTCTGCACAGGAGAGTAGGTTTGACCTGCTACCGTCGGTGGCTCGACTTTAAGAACTAGAAGGGGTCGTTGTTTTTTGGACATCTTGTGATTGCTACCATATCAAGGCCATTCTAAACCCTTAGGTGATAAACATGATGTATAGTTTATTATCTTCTCTTCCCACTAGACATTTGTGTCATTACCAAGCACCTCCAAAGTCAGCTTGACGGTTCAGCCCTGAATCGGTTTTATCGAGATGAGCAAAATTGCATTGCAATAGTAGGCCACTAGGTTATGGCCTCCAACCAAATAGCAGGGCCCAACGACTTGGTCACGTCAACTAGGCACAAACTCGAAGAAGTTGTGGGACTCGTGGAGCAAGAATGTGCTAGGCTCCGTGGCGAAGATGCTGCTGCCCCCAAAAAGACCAAAGGTAGGGGTTCTTTTTTTTTTATAGGTTGCATTTCTCAGGGTTGGATGCTGGACCCTTAGTAGACCTTTCCTAGGTCAAAAGGAGGGTTGCTATCCACTGTGCACAGCCTAAAGCTCCTGCTGGGTGACAGTTGGTCGTGTCGTCGTAGGGGGTTGCTACTCATGATATAGATTCGGATGACAAGTTGGAGGAGTTATTCGTGTCTAGGGATGACGTGAATACTGCATCCCCTTCTAAGGCAAGTAGACCCTCAACTCAGGAGATGCCAACCATAGAAATCAAATACAATAAGGAAGCATATCCAAGCCTACCAGAGGGATCTTCTATATCAACTACTCCTACTCCCAGCTTTAGGCCGAAGTCAGGTGCGAGGTCTAGTGAGAAGGCTAGGTCTAGCTTTATCTTTACCCTCAAAGAGATCGCAGAACTTAGCGGTGGAGCACCCAGACTCAAGTCTGATCTGTCCTCTCCTCTATTTGCCTCGTTGAGGAGGGATTGTGATCGAGGCTTGGCTGAAGAGGAAGAGAGTCTAACATCAAAGAAAAGCAAATCTGCCCTTTCTTCATACAGTGACGATGGCACTACCTTTACCGTTATGAGGAGGAAAAGATCAATACACAGTGATCCCTCTGAGCTTATTGGTCAAAATAAGATCAAAAAATCACAAGCAAGTGTACCCTCTTCGAAGTCAATTTCTAGGGTCACTAGGAGGGTAATAGCTGTTGAAATGGTTTTTATGGCCGATGATACAATATCTCCTTCTTTCGCCCCCATCCCTCCCTATTCTAAGAGTGTTGAAAAGTACTGCTAGGGTAACTTTGGCGAAAGAGAAGGAGGTCCTCGTTGTCAGCAAGGAGGAGCCGTGTTTTACAGATGCAAATGAAATCGAAGGGGAGGGTCCAGCGATCAAGTTTGAGCTTGAGGCACTCTCTTCTGAGAACGTGGATTTCATTGCCAGGTTTGGGACTTTCAAATGATTCTTATATGCTTTTTGTTAGCATAAATTTGATTTTTGGCTTATTTTATAGCTGGCTACTGTTTGATCTTTTTACTTGTCTCATTTCGAGGAGCTAACCCGACTACTAAATGTAAGTGCTACAGCGGCGAAGTGGAGTGAGGCTTTTTTTTTTCAGTGCTGAAAATAGACTTCGATCTATATCGAGGTTTAGAGGAGACAAGGGTCAACACTGCCGTGCCTTACACACTGAGTACTGAGAGGACCAAGCATGAGGAGCTAGCCACTAAATTGGCCGAGGAGTAGGGGAAGGTCAAATCTTATGAGTCAGAAATACCAGGTCTGCGATTTCATGTTGAGCTTGCTAACTTAGCTCAGGCTCAAACCAAGCTTAAAAAATAGGAATGATAAAATGTTGTGGCTGAAATAGGGCTTGCTTTTATTGTCTATGACAGAGCCCTTGAAGAGGCTAAAGAGGCGAAGAAAGCCGAGGCAAAGGCTAAGTTGGAAACCCATTCGTTGCAGCGTATACTTGACCAGTCTAATGAGGTAATCACCTACCTTCATTTGGACTATGATAAATTATTGAAGGCACATGTGGAACTGATCCTTCATCGCAACAAAGATCTAACTGATATTAAGCTCTTTTAGTTAACCTGTCATAGCATCAAGCAAAGCTAAGATTGGCTACACTGAAGGATAAGCTGGCAAATACTGAGAAATTTAAGATGAGGTATCAGAGGCAGGTGGACGTCCTTTCTGTGGAGAGCTACAAGTCTGATTAGGAAAACAAGAAATTTGACGGCCATGTAGAGGTGGTCACACCGGACCAATTCGACGAGCAAAAAGGTATCGAGAAGGACCATTACCCTTTTAGATATTACATGCAATAGTTGGGAGATGAAATTAACATCGTGCACCCTACTGATGTACTGATGATACTTGACGAAGAGAATGATGGGCTCTCGATATTTTCCCTGATCGGTAAGGAAATAGTACCTGCCTCCGATCGGCCAAAGCAAGCTGCGAGCGTTTCTAAGGGTTAGCCTACTCCTGGCACTTCAAGAACTAAGTGCAGTTATACTGTCCAGTGACAAGTCCAAGCTTGATATGCCACTCTCTGCTAAAGTCGAATCAAGTGTTGATGATGACATCCCTCCCCTTGTTGGAGGTAATTAGGGGCCCTTGCTTTTCTATATATTTGTAAAATACGAGATGTGTAGTGTAAAGCTGATCCGACATATGTTGCTTATCTTTATTTTGTCTTACTCTTTTTATTGCTTGTATTTCGGGACTTGAGTTCTGGCTCGTCCAATGCTGAGGATGTGTGACTTCTCTCATGGCTTTTCTTAACAGAATTTGATCCGTGCGTATAATTGGACTTTTCTGACCCCAGATAGAATCACGTCAAGAGCCAGCTTCAGGAGTTGGTTGATTTTTGCTTGGATCCATTGTTACTGAAGAAGAGGCCTAGGCTTGGCTTTTACCGGGAGCAGACAGGGCATTATCATTCTGATGTATCTCTGTGAGTTCGTCCTAAACTTTCTCCTAAAAAGTAAGGTCGTCAGTGTTTGGGTCATCGCCAAACATGTGTTCTGTAAATTAAGTATTAATAAATAATAATTGACCTCAATTTATATTTTTGTGTTCAAAAAGCCTTATTTTTTTTTTTTATATATATCTTCACGTGATATACCTAGGTCTGTTTCCAATGAATAGACCCCCAAGGGGTCTACTTCCAATGAGTAAACCTTAGTTATGCCTTCGATTAGTCTTTATCCACTTTTGACAAATCATTTAAAGGGTTAGTGCTGGTGAAAATATCTGTCACACAGTTTTTCCCGTTTCGTAGGGCACTTATTGGTGAGGATTTTATTACGCAATTCTTCTATATCGTGAAAATGGGTGGGCGGCTAGCAAGCATTTGTTGCACAGCTCATTCCTTTTCGTATATATTTTTGGATCATTAGCAAGCATTTTATTGTACAATGTGGTACCCATGATACATTTTTTAGCACATAAAAATATCTCAGTAGATTTGCTATATGAAAAAGGCCTTGTTAGGTGTATTAAGAACTAGATTCCTATGGATAACAAATTAGTTGGTAAATTGTTAGTAAATTGACATGATATGCATTTTGATCTATGTCGAACTGAACTCTTTATTCAATAATGGAAGTAATTACATATGACTTACACATAATATTCTCTTAAGTGTTGGGCATTCCATGTGTTAGGTAAATTGCTCCCAGTGTTGAGTTCTATCAAAACATATGCGCCATTGTCTAGTGCTTTGATTACCTCGTAGGGTCTGAGCCAGTTAGAATCTAACTTTGAAGAATTTCCTGTTCTGACCTTTAAGACCTAATCTCCAATGTTAAATCGATGAATATTGGCCTTCTTTGCAGAATAGGACTTGGCCTGCTAGTGACAAGAAGCCAGATGGATCAGTGCTATGTCTGTAGTTTCTTCAAAGAGGTCTGTGTTGTAGCTTAGCTGCTGCTTGTTTAATGAGAAGTCTTTTATCACTTCAGAACGAAGGGTCGGAAGGCCGATTTCGGTCGGGATCATGACTTTTGAGTCGTAGACCATAGCGAAAGGTGTCCTCCTAATTGGCCTTCATTCAGTAGTTCGTTGGGCCCAGACTACAGCTGGTAGCTTTTCTAATCACTTTCTTTTAGCCTCTAGTAACTTTTTCTTGATGTTGCTGAAGATGGCCTTATTTGTTGCTTTTGCTTAACTATTCCCCTGGGGGTAATTTATGGACGAAAAACTAAGCTTGATATCATATAAGTCACACAACTCCTTGAGTTTGGTATTCTAGAATTGTGTGCCATAGTCAGCATGAATCTCTTTTGAGATCCCATATCGGTAGATGATGTTTTTCCAAATGAAATTAATTATACCTGCCTTATTGACGGTAGTGTAAGCTTCAGCTTCTACCTACTTGGTGAAGTAATCTATGGCTAACATGACATTTCTTTTACTACCAGTGCTCTTGGGGAGTTCTTCCACGATATCCAAATCTCATTTGGCGAAGGGCCATGGGGTTATGACTAAGTGGAGTTCTTCTGTTGGTTGATGATTTAGATGGGTAAATCTTTGACATCTGTCGCATTTCTTTATCAATTGGACTACCTCAGTCATCATATATGGCTAGAAGTATCCAGTTATCATAGCCTTATGAGCGAGGCTCCGTTTGCCAGAGTAGTTTCTACATATCCCTTCATCAATCTCCTCCGTCAATTTTTGGGCCTCCATCAGGCCTATGCACCTCAGTATTGGTCCCATTATTGACCTTCTGTATAACTAACCTTTCACCATGGCATATTGATTAACTTTTACTCTGATCGATCTAGCCTTAGCGGGGTCTTGCAGTAGCTTGCCTGTCGTTAGTAACTGTGTAAGCAGCATCATCCAGCATTTGACCTCAGGCTCAGTCATGAACACATGGTATGTAGGGTTCTCCTCAGGATCCCTTGCATACTTGTTCTCAAGCAGCACCTCTGTGTGCTTGGTTGTTTCTTCTAACGACATGCTTTTAGCTAACTTGTCAACCTTCTAGTTCATCTGTCTAGGCATTTGCTTAATGTCAAATTTGCTAAAACGGGCTTTTATCCCATCACCTTAGAGAAATATTTGTGTAACCTTGGCTCCTTTATTTTAAAGTCTACTTTACTCTGGCCTATTATTCGCCGTGAGTTAGTTCTGACTGTAATACTTCCCACCCCGAAGTCAGTAGCTAGCTTCAGACCTTGGAGCAGTGCTTCGTATTTTGCTTTGTTATTAGTTGCCTTGAACCCGAGCCTCAAGGCTTTCTTTATCTTGATCCCTGTAGAGGTCTGTAGGACTATCCCAATGCCAGACTATGAGGCATTCATGCATCCATCATTATAGAGCATCCAAGTTGAATTATCCAGAGCTGGAAGCGTCTGTGATGGGTCTTGTAGGTCTCTACTAGGAAGTCCGCTATGACTTATCCCTTCTTAGCCTCCTAAGGCTGATACTCGATGTCGTATGTTCCTAGTTGAATGACCCATTTAGTTAGATACCCTGACAAATTTGGCTTATCTGTTAGATGGGAAAATCCATGTATACTGTGATCAGATGCGCTTCGAAGTGCTGCCTCAGCCTCTTTTTTGCATTTACCAGAGCCAGAACTAACTTTTCGGCTGTGCTATATCGTGTTTCTATGTCCAGCAGTATCCACTTGTATAAAACACAGGCTTCTGCTTGCCTTCCTCTTCAATGAACAACACCGCACTGACCGCCACCTTGGATACTGCCAGATACGTGTACAAGCAT
This sequence comes from Parasponia andersonii, assembly GCA_002914805.1. NCBI lineage: Eukaryota > Viridiplantae > Streptophyta > Magnoliopsida > Rosales > Cannabaceae > Trema > Trema andersonii. The sequence continues at coordinate 165,214 of JXTB01000250.1, forward strand.
AGTCCTTCTTTTGATGAAGACAAGGTGGGAGAGTGGATTAAGTATTCTTTAAGTTCTGTCAATGCCTTATCCTGTTCTTTTCCCAAGCGACCAAGGAACTTTTCTTGATATACTGGAAGAATGGCCGACACCGATCAGACATCTTGGAGACGAATCAACTGAGTGTTATGATTTTCCTGGTCAAATGCTGAACTTCTCTAACTGTAGTAGGTCTTTGTATGTTCACGATCGAGGATAACTCGGTGGGATTGGCCTCAATGTTTCTTCTGCTCACTATGTGTCACAGGAACTGACCAGAGGATACCTCGAAGGCACTTTTTTTTTAGGGTTCAGACATATTTGATAATGTTTTAAAATTCTCAAGCATTCGTCCAAATGTCTCAGGATGTCTGTAGCCTCTTTACATTTCACGACAATATCATCAATGTAGACTTCCATCATTTTTCTAGTACTTCAGCGAATATTTTATTCATCAGCCTCTGGTAGGTTGCTCCCGCATTCTTTAGGCTAAATGACATCCGTTTGTAGCAATACAGACCTCGTTCTGTAATGATTGCTTATGGACTTGGTTTTCATCATACAGCAGGATCTGATTATACCCGAAGTAGGCATCCAAAAAACTCATTATGCTAAAGTTGGCTGTAGCGTCGACTATATGATCGATCTGCGGCAAAGGAAAACTATATTTTGGGTAAGTCTTATTTAGGTTAGTAAAGTCTATGCAGGTCCAGTTATCCTCATTCTTCTTTTTTTACTACCACTAGGTTGGAGACCCAATAAGGATACACGCATTCCTCTACCAAGCCATTCTCCACTAGCTTTTCTACTTCTTTACTAATTGTTTTATTCTTTTCTGGTGTAAATCTCTTAGGTTTCTATCTTTCTGAAGGAAAATTAGGGTCGATGTTCAACTAGTAGCAGATGTACACAAGATTTATCTCGGGCATATCATTGTAGGACCACGCGAAGATGTCTCTGTTTTGCCTTAGGAATTCTATTCGCTTGTCCGTTTCTTTCTTTGGTATTAGGATTCCAACCAAGACTATTTTCTCTGAGTCTGATTTCTCCAAGGGGATCACCACCAGCTCCTCAATTGTGGTCTCCAGCTTGCCGAACTCTTTTTCAATCTGCTTCATGTATGCCGATAAGCGATCCTTTAACTACTATTTATCTTCCATTAGGGCGCTTGCCGTCTCCCCAGTTTATTTCAAAGCAGTCGAAAAATATTTCTTTGCAAAAGCCTAGTCGCCTCTGTTGTCTATTATATAAGTCTTGTATTTTGACTAGCATCTCAAGACTTAGTGGAGAGTTAACGCGACTCTGTATATAGCATGAATCCACCCTCTTCCCATAATAGCATTAAAAGAGGATTGATGGTTAATAATGATAAAGTCCATGTCCTGGTATCTCTTAGTAGCAAAAACCTTCAACGTTATGATGCTGAAGAGGCTGACCTTGCTACTCTTGAAAGTAAACAGGGTTTGATAGGTTGGCTTGAGTGCATTCTAGTCTAGACTCATATTCTCGAAGATGCTGAGGAATAGTATATCAGTGCTGCTGCCATCGTCATCCAGAACCCTCTCTACCATCGAAGAGTCAATCTGCAGCTTTATTACCAGAGGGTCATTGTGGGCCTGCTGAGTGAAGGCGATGGGTACGGTAGAGGCATAGCTTTCCTTCATTGTCAGATGATTTACAGAATGTCCTAACTCTTTCAAGCGTTTCACACTCTCCTTGGTCCTCTTCTGCAGCTTTGCTTTTCCGCCTTGACTTTGGATCGGTTCTTGTCTGCCCGTAATCATTAACATAATCCTTAGAAGCTATTCTCCAGACCCTGAAGCTTGGGTTTACTTCCCCTTCTCTTGTCTAGCTACGTCCTCTTTGGATTGACTCCCACTCATTTTCACATAGTGCTTTAGCTTTCCAACTTGAATGGTCATCATGACCTATGTGTAAGGGCTACGACAATGAATAGTGTCATAACTATGGTCTTTATGAAATTGATTGTACTTGTTTCTATTTTTCATGTGATTTGGGATGCCAGACTTAAGGGGGCTTTTAAAAATGTCTTTGTCTTTATTCTAGAGGAATATTACATTAATTGTTGTATTGAGCTTAAACTTAGGTAAAAGATCTTTGAATTTTTTTCTCTTATTGTCCCCTTCATGGCAGGCTTAGCCGTGGTTGTCTGCTTTAGAGCCAGCTCTTGGGTTTGCGTAAGCCTTTTTACCCCTTATACGGTCAGGGTCTATGCCGGTGTCATCGTTATCACTGCAGAAGCTTTGGGTACCTTTTGATGGCTCTCCAATACCGTAAAGACTCTTTTCGACTTTGCTAATATGTCGGACATGTTGTATGACAGATTTAAGAGTAGATGATCTGACAACATGGAGTCTGGTTACATGCCTTTAACAAAGGAGCTCGCAGCTTGGATTGAATCAACATAATGTATTTGAGACATTATATCCAAAAACTAAGACAAATATTCCCTCAGAAATTCGCCTGTAAATTGTTCCAAATGATCCAGATCCCACATTGTTTTCTATTGCCTCATTGTATTTACGTACTCTTTCAAGAACAGTTTGCAAAAATCTTCAAATCCATTTATAGTTTTCTTCGGGTGTTGCCTGAACCATGCTAAGGCCGGTCCTGCCAAGGTGGTGGAGAAGACCTTGCACATCATGGCCTCATTTATAGTCTCTAAGACCATCTTCTGTTGAAACTGGTAAATATGGACGAGGGGATCTGTTTTTCCTTCGAATGGTTTTAGTACTGGGGCCGTGAAGTCCTTTAGCTTGGGTTTCAGTTGAATCTAATCGGCAAATACTGTTCGGTTGATTCCTTACATGGTTTGCTCTACTAAATCAGCAAGGGTTTGACCGTGGTGGGTCCTAAATCTCTTACTGAGCTCCGCTATCATCTCTTACTTCTAGTCATGAGGTGTATTTTTGAGATTTCTCTGGTATTGTCTATACGCCACTGTTCCCATCTAGAGGTGCCTTGTGTGACTTTGCTGTCCTCCTTGCATTTGCGATCTGGCTGGGGCAGACAATTGTTGTTCTCTGAACTCCTACTGAATCTCCTCGTTGAAGTCATCCCTCTGTTCACTTCTAGCTTTGCTCGCTAGTAACCCTTCAAGGTGGACATTATCTCTATGGACTTCGGTAACCTCATCCTTTAGCCCCAAGATGGCCTCTTGAGCCATCTCCGCCATTCTGTTCGCTTTTGTTAAGGCAGCAAGCATCTGGTCTAACTTTTGCTCCAAGCTGGGCCGTGCTTTCGGGTAGCTCCCTTCGGTATCAGGCCGTGTACTTCTTGTTGTCGTTCTCAATGGTGCCATCTAATGGCATACGTCTTCTTGTTCAGGGAGAGAGTTAACTTTAAGTTTATGATTTTTCTTTCTCTTGTATGTTTTCACAGACGGTGTCAAACTGTTGGTGTGTTCTTCTACCAACTATCTATATGCTTTCTTTGGTTCAGTTTAACTTTGCTTTTAATTCCAGAGGGAGGAGTTGAGCGTGGCCACCTCTAAAACTCTCCGAAACTTAAGTCAAATATTTTTCTCAAAGGCTAAAGAAAAATGATAGAGATAGCAATTGAAAAAGTCCCCTTCTCCTTCTTCTAAAAGATATGCTATATATATATATATATATATATATATATATATATATATATGTGTGTATCCTGAAATTAAGTGTCTAATGCCTTCTTAATTTCAAGACTAATTACCTCCATTTCCTTGTTATATGCTCCGAAAATTATGGATTATGGATGTTGTAACTTCTTTTGATTCGACGTTACTTGCTTACCATGATATTTTTTTATATGTGCTTATACAGGACGAGATCATGGTTGTCTGTAGCTCTATAAAGTAGCTCACCTAACATACATTGTGACTGTGAGGGAGCATTAAATGCTTTGTTTGAGTTTGGGGTTAAATGCCACTTGTGCGGACAGAGAACCGAAAAGTTTTGAGAGCTCTATACCTCATGTTTGGGATAGCTTAGATTCAGCTAATCCTTCTGAGAATCTGTCTGATGCGAATCTCAGACGGGACTCAGCATTAACCCTCGTGAATCTAACAAGTCTATATTACGTCATGTGGAACTCACGTGTCGTTTAAGTAGTATCCTTGGGAATCTGTATTGAATTTATTTATTATATCCTGTTACATTGTCACCTCTTGAACCGCATCACAAAAACGAGCCCCACACATACTTCGGCTGAAAATACATTTTTGTTGGTGCGACTCGTACCTTTATCTTTTTTTTTTTTTTTTTTTCGCGAGGTTGTACTTGACTTGAATCGCTACGTGTGTAATCCGACGTGAGATTTGTATACTAATGCTACAAAGGTCGACTTTAAACGTGTTGTGGACTAAACACCAGCAGATGGGAGTTGATGTAATATACAGAGTAACAGATGTTTAGGCCCAAATACAATAGCACTTCCAAGTCCAGGAACAAGCCCTGTCTACGTTCTAGACAGTAACGATGGGTCCTAGACAATGTGAGTGCGGGAAATGGACCTAACTAGTAGTGTTTTGGGGCCTAAGTGTATAGTTTAAACAAAAAACACTAGTGAGGGTATAGTTTGTGACACTCCTACAAACTGTAATTTGGATGATTACTCTCGTTAGGCCCATATCCCTTTGAATGCTGAAAGTAGTAAATTCGGCAGTTTCTATTAAGATTATATTTGGCTTGATCCCTACTGTTGTTCCAAAACTGCTCACCTAAATTTTTTGCTTCGTCAACAGTTATAGTTGATATTGCATCAAAATTCAAATCCACTAGTTGAGCGAAAGAAAGTATTAAGTAGCTGAGTATAGAAAACACGCAGCTCCTCAGTCAATGCATGTAGAAGAATCAGCTGGAGTCAACTCTGTTAGAGATTAGTTAGGCTGTTAAGAGTTGGCTAATATTTCTGTTAGTTACCGAGCTTTTAGCTCTGACTGTAACAATTCGTTTGATTAGTTGTAAAGCTTCTAAAGTACTCCTTGTTCTTACTATAAATATTACACAGAAAGTCTCAGCTCGTTGAGTCATTCAGAATTTCGATTTTTTTTCTAAACTCTGTTACTGTCTCCTCTAATCTTTATAGAAAGAGACTAGTATTGCTCGTTTAATCGGCATTAGTCCCCATTTGTTGCATATGTTGCGGCAAAAGGTTGAAACATTCAACGCACTGGTGTACAAACAAGAAAAACTCTTGGTTTGGGACAAAATTAATTTAGAAGTTAGATCAATTCACATACAGAAAACATCAGCCACTGTTACATACAAATGGGTTGAGTGAAAGAAACCAAGGGGTAAATAATGCTCTTAATCGGCATAACTCCTCATTTGTTGCAACAGGAAAATCAAATCATTCAACACACAGGTGTACAAACAACTCAAACTCTTGAACAAACTGATGTAGAAGCTAGGTCAATTCACATACAGATAACATCGGGATCTTGTTATATACAGATTTTATGTTTCGAGTCACGAAGGAAAAGAGGTCAATGATCTGTATACATCAAGGAAACCCTGCACCTCGACTCCAGTTCCTATGGGGGAAAACCTACGGAATCAATTAAAGAACGATAGGGTGGATGAATCCTATGGAATCACACATTATATCATTCTCTTCTAACTTTAGTGGCAGGAACAATAGACAAACAAAACTTCGTTTAAATTATAACAGCTAAATGGCCTGGCAATTGTTGGATTTAACGGCTAAAGATCTTACAAACTTCACTAACCCCTAGCCAATAGAACATCCAAGTTGCTCGAACGATCATCGGATGAGGACTCGTGGAGCTGGGTTGCTTTTCTCACTCTTCTATTAACGAAGACAACATCTTCACGCTTCTGATGGTCCTTGTGTGCTACTTGTTGCAGTTGCAGCAACGCAATCATGCTAATTGCGACTAATGCCGCATTGCCCAAAACACCACCTAAACTCTCCAAGTTAAGGGATTTCTTTGCAAAATTGAAACTTGAAACAAGGACATTATACAAGATATTAGGCCTCTTTCCTTCACGGGTGGCAGCCAAGTTCTCAGCAGAAGAACTGAACGGGGGACCATAAAGTCTTTCGTGAGAAATGAAGTTCTTAGCTTCCTGGACGTCTCCCACAAAAGCTAGAGCTTCTTCAATGACTTTGTACTTCTTCCCATGATGTTCAGCCAGTCTCATAGCAAGAACAATTCGGCTTTGCTCTAACCGTGCAATTGCAGCATCTCTTTCAGCTCGTTGCTGCACCTGTACAGTCTGTAAATCAGAACAAATGTAGAAAAATAGCTCAGTGGGGAAAAAGTTGGATAGCAAACCGAAATGAAAACAAGCAAGTTTTACAAGCATAAACAACGTGCAGAATAAACACCAGAGGCAACATTTTTGGACGGATTGCCTCTTGGACTTGGTATCGGAACTCTGCGCAGATGAAAACTAGCCCTGTTAGCAAATGTACATACATGATTGACCTTCATTGTATTGAATTAAGGGCCCATATACCCCTAATAGACACTGCAGATCACATTCTCATTCCATTTAATCCTGTATTCTCATTTATTTTTCAACTGAACTAATATGATTGCACTCAACAAAACTATTAAGTGGACATCCTAAACCGAGTTTTGTATTCCAAACTTAAAATTTACCTCTAATTATCTTAAACTGTTCCACTTTCTGCAAAGTTTTTAATCTCTCTAAAATGTAGCATTATCGGTCTCCCTCCCCAGTTCCTCATGGTCATCAATCTTGATGAAATAATAAATTTCCTCCTCTTCTAGATAATTCTACACCCGTTTATCACCTCACACCTGTATATGTCAAAAAACTCAACATTTTGCAAGCTTCTAACCTCCATTTATCATGTGAAACAAAACTAATTTATCAAAGTACAAAAAAAAACTCAGAATGCGCCCTGCTTAATTCGCAATTGGCATTCGACACAGTCATTCCAAACGCTAGCTTTAGCTTCATCGGTCCATCCACAAGCATGTTAATACGGAACTTAAGTCTTCTGTCCTCAACTTTAAACAAACACTCTCGGTTTTATTTTTACCTGAATAGCCTCATTACACGCGAAACTATTATTACAGGAAAACAATGCTATTTCTACATGTTTTACTACCAAGAATGCAAATATGTAAGCAAATATCATATATACCACATATACATCTCGCTCAATTTCGTAAACAAACTCAACAATCCTTAGGAATCTTAATAGGTTAGGTTAAGAAAAGCCCTAATCAACATTCCTACTCGTGATAAATTCGAATTAAGCCAACCGAAACCGCAAAAATTACACATTTCCCTCACCTTTCTTTTTTTTTTTTCTCCCCCGATTTTCCTGCTGTTTTCTCAGTAACCAAACAAACCCTTGAAAAAAAAAAATAAATATTAAACAAGGGAAGAAAGAGAAAATGGACTACTGACATGGAGAATTTCAAGGTGGTCCTCGAGGTTCTCGAGCGCGGTCCGAATGGAATTGAGGCTCTTGGCTTCCTGAATAGCGGAGTCGTCGTCGAGGTCGAGACGGAAGCCCTTGACGAAGACGAATCCTCCACCTCCACCTCCACCTCCACCACGGTTCTCATCGGAAACGGCGTCGTTCCCACTCGGATTGGGCGGCTTCTTCTTGTTATCGGATTTTCTGTGAGTTTTAATGGAGTTGAGGAAGTGAGCTCGGGAGATCGAGTGAATGGCGTCGCTGAGCTTGTCGTGTAAGTCCCAGATCTTCTCCAGGACCGCTTCAATTTCGTCAATCTCCATTTCCCATTTCATGAAGGAGAGAGAGAGAGAGAGAGAGAGAGTGAGAAAATTTGGGTGGGAAAATTATTTCTTTCTAGGGCTTTCTTTCCTTTCTTCTAGGTGCGAAACGAAACGCTTGAAAAATAAGAAAAGAAAATAAAAAAACGGTCCGGTTTTTGGCCCCAAAAAAACGCAACTTTTCAGAATTACCGCTACATTGCATATGCCGGAGCGTGACGCGTGGAAAAAATACATAAATTTGTTTTATTCTGAAATCGCTGTTGGAAATTTGTCTCAGTTTACTATTCAAAAGAAAAAAGTTTTGGTTTTTTTTTGTTAAGGTGAAGTTTCGGTGTGTTGCTATGTTTCAATGTTGTCGTTTAATGTTTTTGTCGATTTTAAAACCATTGCCGTTTGGTTTCAATAGGAAGCCGGATTCTAAAACTATTGGCGTTTATAATAGTTTTTTGAGGTTTATAAAATTGCTGTCGTTTAGTATAGATTTGTCGTTTAATTTTATTTTTCCTTTTCGAAATATGATATGGATTTTACTGTCGTCATTAGATAGGTTGTCGTTTGGATTAGATTTCTTCAAAATCTATCGTCGTTCAAATTGCTAGTTAGTCGTTTTTAGATATGATGTTGTTTTTGAAGTACTGTCGTTTATAAGAGCTGTTGTCCTTTTAAAAGTTACTGTCGTTTTATACACGTTTTACACACCCTCACGAAGTCACCTATAAAGCCCATATGGTAGGAGAAAAAGGAGGATTTTATTTTTTCTTTTTGTTTAGAGAACTAAAAGTGGGGGAAAAAAAAAAAGAAGAAAGAAAAACTAATTAGAGCATGTTGTAAAGTTCGTAGTTGTACAATTATATCTACTTGAGATATAATCCCGTTCTTTTTCATCATCTTTCTTTTTATCTCTATTTTATGATATTCTCTTTTTGCTTTCTCTTTTCTTTCTTTCTATCTATTTTTATTACTCCTCGTAATTTATATATATTTCCTCACATTTCTTTTTATCTCTATTTTATGATATTCTCTTTTTGCTTTCTCTTTTCTTTCTTTCTATCTATTTTTATTACTCCTCGTAATTTATATATATATTTCCTTATATATATTTCCTCACATTTTATCCTGGTTAATTTTTTCTATCACTTTCAAAAATCAGTTGTAATTTTCTTGAAATTAGTAACGAGTGCTCCCCTATACACATCCTGATTCTTTGTTAGCATTAACATATATTTCTTAAAGATAAAAATAATGAGGAGAGAAAGAGGTAAATTGAGTGAAAAAAATGAGAAGATAGAAAGTAAAAGAGTCGAACATAATAAAGAAATTAATTAAAGTCAATAAAGAGAATGCAAAGGAAGTGAATAAACAAAAAAAATAATAAATAAATAGAAGGTCAATTGAAGAGGTAGATTAATGTCAACTATTGAAAAAAGATAAGCTGATGAGAAAATTAAGGGAGAGAAATAGGATTTTTGGTACGACTGACTCCTATGTTTTTCGTAATTGATAAGTTATTATTTTTTATTATTAAGTTTCTAAATTTTAAAATTTTTAGCAATTAAGCTCTTTTTGTGAGTAATTATTAAAATATTTAATGAAATTAAGCATTTTTAAGTCACATGCAAGGTTTTCGAATGTCAAAATCAATATTTTATGATGTTAATTAGAATTGGAAGAAAAATAATTAAAAATTAACAATATTTAACAACATAGATAAAAAATTAAAAAAATAGAAATTCTCAAAAATTTAAAATTTTTCTTGAAATTTCTTTCTGTTTCCTTTCTAAGCTAATTAGCGTCAGTGAAATACTAATTTATTTTACTTAAACATGTTCAATTTCATGATTTAATTGTCAAAATTTGTAAAACTTAAGGACTTAATTGCCAAAAAACTTAACTTAGGGACCATTGTCAATCTGCGAATAACATAAGGACCAAATATGCAAAGAAAACCCAGTGAAATACTATCGTCGCTTGTATGAATGCAGTTGTTTCTCAAAGCATAGGGGTCTATATGATATATGCTGTCGTTTCAAATAAATATTGTCGTTGGAAAACTCGTAGGATATATGATGTCGTTTTTAATAAATGTTGTCGTTTGGTCAAATCAAAGAGTGGTTAAATCTGCGAAGAACTCAAATATAGATGGCTCTATGTTTGGAGCTGGACGTTAATTGCTTTGCTTTTTTTTTTTTTTTTGGTTGAAGAGGAGCGATTCAAGTGGAAAGTATGAGAGGTCTAAAAGGGTACATCCCCATTCAACAAAACTCGATATTAGATTAACATGACAATTGACAACCAAACGTCTTTAAAAAAGAAGACCATAGATTATATTCTCAGCTATTTTATAGCATTGTTTTTATCATGGCAATCATATTTTAATTCCCCGCTTTTGGAAATGTCACAATTGTCATAAATATTATAAATATAATAAGTATTTTTGTTTTACTAGTATTTTTTTATCGTTAAATTATTATAAAATAATTATTATATATAATTTGAGTGGTTAGAAAAAAAATAAATTTATTATTTAATATATTTTTATTTTTTATCATAAAAAATCACGAATAATAAATTTTAATTAAATAAAAATGATAAAAAAATATCTACCCAATTAGTGCTCGTATATATTTGTTTGTGTGTCTTATATTGAATGCATCGACGGGGCCAACCCGAATTTGATATGACTTGTCTCAGACTATTTGATTTATCCATTTAAATGTTCCAAAATGCTATAAAATAGTCCACTGCTTTCCCTTGTTTTTCTCAAGATATATAAGAAAATTTCTAGCGAATTGTCAATCTGTTTGAATGTGATTCGCCATGTAACTGTGTACTGAACCAAGCTAGCTAATTAATTTTAGACGTACGTTACTTCTTTGATTTATCTATCAGCGGAATTCGGCTTTTATCCAAATCTTCAAAGTAGAGAACAAAAAGATCAGATCAAATTGAAGAGCAAAAACAGTCCCAGAAACAAAAATCAAACCGAAAAAATAAAAAAGAAACTCTACAACAGATGATAAACTCCCACGTACAACCCTGTTCCCAAATCTTCATGCATTATTCAATTTATTTATAACACTTAAAAGAGTTCTTCTTTGTAGATTTTTTTTTTTTTTGGAGGTGGTAGGGAGTAGGCTATTAAAATATTATACACGCATGCATGTAATAACCCACGCTAGTACGTATATCGTACGTATGGATATAGGAACAACACACAACGACGTCCTTTTTCCCCTCTGATGATGCTGACTATATTATAACTACAACTTATAATGAAACGTCATGAGTACTAAGGCAATTTATTCACCCTGAACGGTGTCGCTCCGTGATCTGCTTCCTTGTTTGGACGACATGGAAAGTCTTCCGGCGTTGAAAGTCGTCCGGTTTTCATCATAGCCGCCGTCCTCACCAGAAATCTCCTCCAAAGACCGTCCTTTAGTCTCACTCACTAGAAAAGTGAAGAAAAATCCCAACAAATTTGTGGCGGCCAAGATCATCATTGCCTTCCGTATTCTCTCCTGGGAATTATTCAAGGTATAGTTTTGAACCCCAAAAGCACCGATCATCGCACCGGCCTTACCGGACGCGGCGCTTATCGCGTGACACGTGGACCTCAACCGAGTCGGGAACAGCTCGGCGGGCAGCACGAAGGTCGTGCTGTTAGGCCCGAAATTCGCAAAGAAAAAGGTAAAACCATACAAGACGGCGAACAACCATTTGTTGTCGTTCTTCAAGTAGTCGTACTTGACTCCTATGATGAACATGAAGACGGACATCATGAAGAACCCAACCAGTTGGATGATGAAACGACCAAGCTTTTCGATAAAGAAGACGGTGAACCAGTAACCGGGAAAGGTCCCAAGCAGGGCGATCATGAACATGGCACGTGACGTCTCGAAGACTTCTCTGAGAGCGTTGACTTCGAAGTCCTTTTGGATCAAACCCATTGCCGGGAAAATGTCTTTCTGAGTTAGGTTTTGGCTGTAGAAAGCTATGTCCAATAAGAACCAAGTGGTGGTAGTCCCTATCAAATTCATCCCATGCCGGTTCCAGAACTCCATGGAGAGTAATTTGTAGTTGTTAGCGGCCTTGAATTGGGTCACGTGATCTTGATCAGCGTCGATCTCGATCTCCAAAACCTGTTCCATATCCAAGGCGGCTTGCTTACCGTTTCCTCTTATTAAGGCCGTGTAACGAGGCGTTTCGGGCATTTTCATCCGCCAGTAGTAGGTCAAAATCGCCGGCAAAGCTCCGAGCATGAGCACGATTCGCCACATGAAGTCCGCGCTGGGTTGGGTGGAGAAGACGTTTGAGATGTCATCACCTTGGTACGGAGGAGGATCATCGTGCTGGAGGAAGATCCAGGAGACGGTCATCGAAACTAGCCCCGCGAAGATAATCCCGACGCCTTGCATCGCGAAAACCGCTGCGATGAAGGCGCCTCGTGTCTTTTTGTTGGCGTATTCGGACATGATGGTGGCGGAGAGAGGGTAGTCTCCGCCGATACCAAACCCTAACCAAAACCGAAAGAAGCATAGGGTCCCGATCACGGAATGTGGGCTGGAACCTCCAAATGAGAGGCCGGAGCAAATGGCGCAGATGACCATCATGATGAGGGTGATGCCGTAGACCTTCTTGCGGCCTAGTTTATCGCCGAGCCAACCGAAGACGAGTTGGCCGGCCAGAGTTCCGACAAGGGCGACTCCTGTCACGGCGTTGTTAATGTTGTTGGGAAGCTTTCCGGGCTTTGAGGAACCAGGAGTGTAAAAGTAAAGACGGCCCAAGAGTTTTGAAACGGCTGAGATGCAGAAGAGGTCATAGGCATCGGTGAAGAATCCCATGCCGGCTATCACTATGGCTGTGAGGTGGTACCATTGTGTTCGGGCGTTGTCTAGGGCGCTGAGGACCGCTATGGCCATTTTTTTGGCGGTTAATTATTAGATATGGATCGTTGTGTCGTAATTACTCGTCGTAAGTTTAGTCGGTATTTGTAGCAAGTGTTTGGAAAATAATTTATAATACGAGGACGTTTTAACCTAAGTTTCGGGGGAACAGCTTTAGGGGATATTCTTATTCGTATATACTATACATATATATATATATATTATATACCAAAAAATAATAAAGTGAAGAAAACAATAATAGCTAGTAGATACATACAAATAATTTAAGCAAAGGTGTTGGGATAGATATTCATCGCTAGTCCTCGTCAATTAGACAATAATTACAAGCCGAAGCTTCGTTATATTGTATATATGAAATAATGTTAAAAATAATAATCACAGAGAAAAAAAAAGATATTGTCCCTCGAAATAAAAATTATTCACATTAAAAGACAACAAAAGCCTTAATCTAGCTAGCTAGTAATATTTTTAGCATATCTTATATTATAATTGGTATAATTACCTTACATAATTATTTTTCTCAAAAAGTAATTGGTCTATTATTACGTATAGTAAAATGCAGGTTTCACATTAAGAATTAATAAATAAATCAAGAAGCCTAGGTCGATCGAAATTAGATCTAGGTAAACACGTCAAGATAAGAAGCTACCCGGATATAATATTGAGTATGCCAAGGGAAAAAATGAAAAGAAACTGAGTTATACGCTATTACTAATATTAAATGCACAGCTACCAATCTAGTTATTTAAAAAAAAAAAACTTATTTTTAAGTATTATTTTGTCATCATACATATTTTTTTTTTGTCTTTTTGATAAAAAATAGAGAGAAAAACAACATTAAATAATATATATTTATTATTATTATTATTTTTCTAACTCCTTAAATAACCATAAATAAATAAACAATCCTAGATTGTCACCCTATTTATGTATTAACCATATATAGCTCTTAATTACTTAATTTTCTGGTTTTGAATCCAATTCGAGAATAATGATAATAATAATCCTACCTATATGGATGATTTATTTTGTATTCTCCAGAGGTTTACTAACTAGCTACTCAGTCACATTCAGTCTCTAGGTCTCGCAGATAATCAATATATCTTGAATAAAAGAGAGTTGAATGTTATCAATTAATCACTAGTCTTTATGACTTTGACTTGTTAATTTAATGATTATGTACTGGAATATTTGTCACCTACGTATTTATCTTGAAATAACTGAGGCTCCGATATCAAGTGGCCCTAAGCTGTTATACATATACTCGGAATATACTTTTCTGCATTTTTAAATCGATATCACCTATAAACAATTACGTGACATTGATATTATTTGATCTGGCATTGATATAAGTGTTGAGAGCGACTGTGCAAGGCTACCTAAGGAGAAAGAACCAAGTCGCGCACACATTACATGTCCTCGCTCACGCCCATTTGCCGGATTAATCTGATACTCTTGGGTAAATAGATTGGTGACTAAGATTGCCATTTATGTTGTCAGAACACGTTGTTGGAGTGAAAGAGGCCCTTTATTTAGGCAGAACAGAAGTAGGTTGGAATTTTACTTAAGATTGGATTTAATAATTGGGTTGTTAATATTATTAGAATTTTACTTGTTAGCTTTTGTAATTATTTTGTACTTTATTTTATATTATTTATGTATGAATATTTAGGATTAACAGTTAGTTACAAATAAAATTTTCGGTAATTGATTTTAATCATCCCAAAATTAGTTCTCTATTGATAAGGACTTTTATTCTTAAGGATATCTATAGTTTTATTTTTTTATTTCTTTTTTTCCATTTGTTTCTAAATTTTTGCTTTATAACTCAGATTTTGTATTTCCTCTTAGTGAAATGGTCAGCAACGTCTCAAGAACGTAGGTAATTTGTTGAACCTCGCTAAATTTTATGTTCTCCTTTATTTTTACATTTCGTATTTTCTATGCATTTTTAGCTTTATTGATTTCAACTAGTTGATAGTTTATATTTAATATTGTCTTAGTATTAAATATAAGCATTTGTAGTAGTTATACTTCTGTTGTATAATAAGTGGTATCATAGAAGCAGGTTCGCCCTAGGCTTTGTTTAGTAGCTATTTGAAATATTCGTAGAAATATTAGAATTTTCGTTAACGCCGACAAAGACGAAAACTGTAACTAGTTCAAAAATCGATATAGAGAAATTTGATGGCCGAAATAACTTCAACTTGTGACAGTGCGAGGTATGAGATGATTTATGTTAACAAGATTAGGATATTGGTCTAAATGAGACGAAACCAGAAAAAATGGATAATAAAGAATGAGAGAGGATCAATCATCAAACTTGTGGTATGATCCGCTCATGTCTTTGTAGATAACAGAATTATTCATTCATAAGGGAAACTTCTACAAGTAAACTATGGAAGGCACTTGAGAACAAGTACATGAAGAAGAACAATGAGAACTAGCTATACTTAAAGAAGAGACTTTTCTGCCTCCAGTTGAAGCCTAGTACGACCATTGGTGATCACATCGATACTTTCAACTAGTTGATACAGATTTATTGAATTTGAATAAAACCTTTAAAGATAAAGATAAAGCAATATTATTGATTGGGTCCCTTCCTAATGAGTTAGATCATCTTTATATTAAGTTACTTCATGGGAAGGAAAAATTATTCTTCGATGAAGTGAGTGCTGCATTGTACAATCATGAGATTTGAAAGAAAGATCAGAAGAAGAATAGGGATATTTCAGTAGAAGCATTTACAGCAAAAGAATGTAATCAAAGTCGTAAACAGGAGAAAATGGGTAGATCTCACTCGAAGAAAAGACTGGGTAAGGATGAATGTGCCTTCTGTCATGAAAAAAGGCATTGGAAGAAAGATTATCTGAAGTTACAGAATAAAGGCAAGGGCAAGGTTACTTCTGATGCATATGTAGCTGAAGTCGAAGATGATGAGTTAGATTTTACTCTAATTAAGCAATATTTGACGTCACAATATGATGAATGAGTTTTAGATTCGGGTTGCACTTACCATATGTGTCCTCACAAGGAGTAGTTCTTCAACTTTGAAGAGCTAAATGGTAGAGTTTTTTTACATGGGTAATGATGAATCGTGTAAAATAGCTGGGGTAGGTTTAATTCGACTGAAGAATCATGATAGATTGACTACAGTTCTGAAAGATGTTCGGTACATACCGAAATTGAAGAAGAATCACATCTCTTTGGGAGCTTTAGAATCT
Organism: Parasponia andersonii; assembly: GCA_002914805.1. Taxonomy (NCBI): domain Eukaryota; kingdom Viridiplantae; phylum Streptophyta; class Magnoliopsida; order Rosales; family Cannabaceae; genus Trema; species Trema andersonii. Next base: position 181,105 of record JXTB01000250.1, read on the forward strand.
AAAGGTTTCAGTATGTCTATAGGAGATAGAATTTTGAAAGTCACTTCAGGCTCTTTGGTGGTAATGAAAGGTACAAGAAGAAATAATTTATATTGCTATAAGGGCATTACAGTTATTAGATCAGTTGCTGCGGAATCTGAGGATAATGAATCTTCAAAAATTATCAGGCTATAGCACATGCATTTGGGACATACAGGGAAAATAGCTTTCTTTAGTTTAGTGAAGCAAGGCTTACTGAAAGGAGCGAAGAACTGCAAGTTGGACTTTTATAAATATTATGTTCTGAAAAAACAAACAAGAGTGAAATTCAGCACAACAATTTAATATACTGAAGGTATTATAGGTTATGTTCATTCTGATATATGGGGGGACCTACCAAGATCACTTCTTTGGGAGGAATACATTATTTTGTTACTTTTGTCGACGAATTTTCTAGAAGAGTTTGGGTGTATATAATAAAGACTAAAGATGACGTACTTGAAGTTTTTCTTAAATAGAAAAAGATGATTGAGACTCAGATAGACAGACAGATCAAACAGCTTTGATCAGATAATGATGGAGAATATAAGAGTGATCCATTTTTAGGAGTTTACTAGTCTGAAGATATTATGCATCACTTTATAATTTGAAAACACCACAGCAAAATGGGGTGGTAAAATACATGAATCAGACTTTACTGGAGGAGGTTCGGTGTATGTTATCCAATGCTAGGTTGGGTAAAGCTTTTTAGGTTAAGGCAATTACATATACATGTCATCTCGTTAATCGTTTACCATCGGCTGCAATTGGAGGCAAAATCTCTCTTGAGGTATGGTCTGAAATTCCTACTAGTGATTATGATTCTTTACATATATTTGGTTCCACTATCTATTATCATGTAAAAGAATCCAAATTAGATCTGAGAGCTAAGAAAATATTATTTATGGGTATCAGCTCAGGTATAAAAGGATATCGAATTTGGTGTCTAAGCTCAAGGAAGATTTTATTTAGTAGGGATGTTACTTTTGATGAGTTTGCTATGTTGAAGAAGGTAACAGAAGACCAAAAGAAGACTATTAGTATTTCGCAGCAGGTGGAGCCTAGTCGATAGCAGGTAGAGTTTGAGAAAGTAATAATAGAAGTCCCAGGTAATGTTGTTAAAAATAGTAGTAACATTCGGTTAGTAGAGGAGAAGAATAAAGATGATGAAGAGGTTCCAACCCAAGAGCCTCAACAACAGCAAGAATTAATTGCACATAATAGGCCAAGATATAAAATTCATAAACCTGCTCGATTTGTTGATATGGTGGCCTATGCACTTCCTAATGTAGATGATAATGTTCTTTCTATGTACAAAGATGTAGTCAAAAGTTCAAAAATTGAACAATAAGAGAAAGCAATGAAAGAAGAAATGCAGTCTCTTCGGAAGAATAAAACTTGAGAGCTAGCTCAACTACTAAAGCATAAGAAGGCAATTGGGTGCAGATGGGTATATACAAAGAAAGAAGGATTTCCCGATAAGATTGATGTTCGCTTCAAGGCAAGATTGGTAGCAAAAAGCTATGCTCAGTTGGAAGGAATTGATTATAAAGAGGTATTTTCTCCAAGAGATAAACATTCCTCCATTAGAATTTTATTATCCTTGATAGCACAGTTAGATCTTGAACTAGTTCATTGGATGTGAAAATTGTATTTTTACACAGTGATTTAGAAGAGAAAATCTATATGTCTTAGCCAAAAGGATTCAAGGTTGCTAGAAAAGAAAATTAGGTTTGCAAATTAAAAAGATCGCTTTATGGTCTAAAATAATCACCAAGATAGTGGTACAAGTGATTTGATCGGTTAAATTGGGTCAGAACTACACAAGAAGCAAGTTTGATAGTTGCATGTATTTTCGCAGGCTCCGAGGAAGGTCTTTCATTTATCTACTCTTATATATTGATGATATGTTGATAACTTCAAAAAATTAAGAAGAAACGTTGAAGGCTCAATTAAGTCAAGAGTTTGAGATGAAGGATCTCAATAAAGCGAAGAAGATTCTCGGTGTGGAGATTACTAGAAATAGAGGGAGAAACAAGGTTAGTTTGACTCATAAACAATATCTGAAAAAAGTAATATAACGGTATGACTAAACAATCAAAACCTATTAGTACGTTGTTTGCTCCTTATTTCAAGCTTAGTATGCCTTTGTCTTCGAGTTTAGATGCAGAGTGAGAGTATATATCACAAGTTCTATATTCAAATGTAGTTAGTAGCTTGATGTATGTAATGGTATGTATGAGACCCGACATTTTACATGCAGCTAAAGTTATGAGCAGGTATATGCATAATCTAGGAAAAAATCATTAGCAAGCTATGAAATGGATTCTACAGTACTTATTGAAAACTGTAGATGTTGGTTTAATTTTTGAGCGGGATGATAGACTTAGTTAATGTGTGGTTGATTATGTTGATTTTGATTACGCTAATGATTTGGATAATCGTCATTCAATTACTGGATATGTATTCATATTTGCAAGAGCACTAATTAGTTGGAAATATACTTTGCAGTCTATAGTTACTTTGTCTACTACAGAAGTAGAGTATATGGTAGTTATAGAGGCTATGAAGGAAGTTATTTGGTTACAAGGATTACTAGAAGAGTTGTGAGTTGTTCAGAAGTATGTATATATTTATTCTGATAGTCAGAGTATCATTCACTTAGCAAAGAATCTAGTATATCATATACATACGAAGCATATTGATGTTCGACATCACTTTGTGTGAGAAATTATTGATGAAGGAAAGATACTACTTTAGAAGATTAGGACAATTTAGAATCTTGTAGATATGATGACCAAAGTGGTGACATCGATTAAATTCAATCATTATTTGGACTTGATCAACATCCTACAAATTTGATGTCGTCTTTTGGCACACGAAGTGGCGTTGCTGTAATAGATAGAGGATACGAAAAATTGAAAAATTTAGATGGGATCTGCTAACTCGCTAAAGTGGAGATTGTTAGAATTTGGCTTGTTAGCATTTGCAATTGTTTTGCGCTCTGTCTCACATTGCTTGTCTATGAATATTTAGGGTCTACAGTTGACTATAAATAAAGTCTTCTGTAATTAGTTTTAATCATCCTAAAATTAGTTTCCTATTGGTGAGGACCTTTATTACTAACGACTTCTATAGTTTTGTTTTTTTTTTTTTTTACCCTTTTCCCATTTATTTCTGGGTTTTTTCTTTATAACCCAGATTTTGTATTTTCTCTTATTTGAAGTCAGTGAAATGTTTAATAATGTCCCGAAAACGTAGATAATTTGCTAAACCTCGCTAAATTTTGTATTCTTTTTTATTTTTGCATTTAGTATTTTTTACTTTCGTTAATTTTAGTAGTTAGTTGGTAGTTTATATTTAATATTATTTTAATATTAAATATAAGTATTTGGAATAGTTGTGCTTCCGCTGTACAACAAATATTCCTATGTAATGTGATATTAAAAGATAAAGCTAAATAAAAATATATAAGGCCAACTTCATTAGTAAAACAAGTCCTTATACCGCATTTTGTGTGAGTTAAAAGGTTCAATGTATTATAACATTAAAAGATATATTTATCTAAACACTTATTTTGATAAGACGACACTACGATAAAAATCCTAATATGTGACATTTGAAAATTTAGTGGCATTTTTCAATTTAGTGATATTTATGGCAAGTTTTGGCGATGCCAGTGTGACTAAATATTTTAGTGACATTTCCAATGTCACTATAATGTAATTTTAGTGACATTTTCAAAATACTACTAATTTGTATTAGTGAGATTTTTAAATGTAACTATATTATTTAACTTAATAAGTAGAAAATATTTTAAAAAGGCAAAGGAAAGTTTCAGTGGCATTTTAAAAATGTTACTAGTCATATTATGACATTTAGAAAAATGTCATTAAACTAGTTTGCTTAAAAGATATTGTGACATTTTAAAAGTGACAATAGGCCATGATACTAAAGATAAATTTTACTGGTAGTTACTTAAATATCATTAAATTAAAATGTCATGCATTTGAAAAATACCACTGAACATAAAATTGGTGATATTTTGAACCAAATGCCACTAAAATACTATAATAGTGACATTTTTATGTAATTGTTACTAAATGAAATACCACTAATCCATATTTTTGTTGTAGTGCGAATATAGTACAACTATTTAACGTTCGATGAATTAAATTTAATATAAAGTATCATTAATATTATATAAATTATAATACTATGTAAAATATTAATAAAGAATGTATTTATTTCTATATTTATTTTAATAAGATGAATGTAATACAATTATTCATTCGATGAACTAAATTTATTATAAGATATCATTAATACTAAATTAAATACAATATTTTATATATATATATATATATATATATATATATATATTACAACCAAAGAAGTTATAATATATCAAAAAAATATGTTTACTGATTTGTCGGGAACGCGAAAGACCAAAGTGAAAAAGAAATATACGGGGGTTCATATTTATGGCCTGGAGTTAAAAGAGGAGGATGAGAAATTTTAACCCAACCATCTTACACACACATGAAACCCTTTTAAGATTACTATTTTAGCTCTTCACACTTTTATCGGCTTATTGTTTTTAGTATGGCTGGAGAAATAGTCCTTCCCAGGACCCGACCTTAGTCGTATACCCACCAAAGATGCCGAAAGGGCGCCGAAAAAAAAAAAAAGCAAAGTAGTTTTTGATTTTTTTTTTTTTGACAATAAGAGCCTTAAGTTTTAAAATTTTGGTAATTGAGTCTTTTTTGTTTGTTGAATATTAAATTGAACATATTTAAGTGAAAGAAATTCATATTTCAACGATATGAATTAATTTGAAAGGGAAATAGAAAGAAATTTTAAGAGAGATTATATAATTTTCTTTTTAAAAATTTTAAATTATTTTATTTTTGAAATTATTTTATTTCTTTCTAATTCTAATTAATGTCAGTAAAATATTGATTTTAACCTTAAAATAACTTTTGTATATGACTTAGAAATTCTCAATTTTATTAAATATTTTCAATTTTTAGCAATCACTAATGAAAAAGACTTAATTGTCAAACTTTTAAAACTTAGGAACTTTATGTCAAAAACAAACTTGGGAATCACTTTGCCAATCATAAATAATGTAAGGACCTATCATGCAAAAAACCCAAAAAGAAAAATTGTTCTGCTTTACGTAGCTCGTTATTTGCCTCCACCCATGTACATAGGGCAATAGAGCGCCGTACTGCAGTTTTTGTTGATTAGATGAAAGGATGAGATTTTGCTTAAAAAAGAAAAAAGAAACTTTTCCAAATGCTCTAAATTTCCAATATGTCAAAACAAGGCACGAGAGGCTGCCTTATTGTGGATACATAGCTTGTGACACTAGAGTCAGAATTCGACGAACGAGGTGCCTATCCCTATTAATTTGAACGTTTCGATTACAATGAAGGCACTAGTTTGAGTGTTAGGGCACTCCTTTGAAAGACGATCATCCACAGCGAGCGAAATTGAGTTTTAATTTGCCATTCGATCAAGCATCCAATGACAGACAGAGCCTACCACGAGCATTAATAGATAATTTTAATTACTCCATATTATGGACTTGATTACATGACTTTATATTAGTTTTCATTATATGTTTACCTAATTTGAGCAAATATGAAATTCTATGAAATAATTTGTAAAATGTGATTATAAATTATTTTTGAGCATATGATTGATATTAAACTACTCAAGAGGCACGACAAACTAGTTGGCACATCATATTGTTTATATACAGATTTATGTAGGCATATAATATGTAGATTTTGACAAAAACAATAGTTATGCTGATGAACTTTCTAAAAAATTAGAAATGTTTGAAAACTTAATTTTTGGAATTAAACCTGATTCGATTAGAAATATTGTATGATTTATTTTATAATTTTGTGGAAAATAATAAATATCTTAATTTTTGTCCCTCATATGGCATTGGATATATTCATGCCTCCTACATAGTCGATGGGATGATGGGTTTATACAGTATCTAAATAGGATGCTTGGACTACATTACACATATACAATCATCTATCTAAGTGGCTCGAGCATTGGGTTTTCTGATTGTTCTCTTCAAAATTGTCATCGTTTGATTGCATTTATGGGTGTCTGCTTTGGATTTTGAATTTGTGAAACTTTGGATTACTGGTTATAAGTGGATTTCTGTAAACTTTTTAAATAAGTTACTGACTATGTAGAACTTTGAATGTAAAATCCCTTAAAATTATAAGGGTATTTTGGTCTTTTGACTAAAATTTTTAAAAATAATTAAATTAAAATTAAATATCTAAGATGAACTTGGACAGAATGTTAGTCTAGATTTGTAAAGGTTTTTGTAAAAAAATTTCGAAATAAGGGACTAAAATTTAATTAATTAAGAGTGAAATTGAAAACAATTTTCAAGAACCGAGTTAAAGTATAAATAGTGAAAACAATTCCTATTCATCCAGACACTAACACATGGCAAATAATTCTTTAATTTTCCTTTAAATACCTCAAGAACCTCTCATTTTCCACCTGAAGCCCTAACTGGCAAAGCTCTCAACCGTCTCATCTGGCTGTCGCATTGTGTCATTCGTCAGAGAGTGATAAGAAAAAACCCTCTAGAGATAAACTCCAACTTTCTCACCGTTCGAGCCCCGAGGATGGAGATAAACTCCTCTAGAGATCGCACCACTGGCGTAGTTTTCTTGCAAGAACTTCACCGTTAAACCACTAGTTCACTCACTACAGGCACATATCACCTTCTCTTGAGCTCACCGATCAATTCCACTAGGTGATGGCTGTCAATTTGTTGGTGGTGAATATTTATAATTTCTACTATTTTACAAAGTTAAAAATTGGTAGTTTTATAATTATTTTTGTTAAATAATTATTTAGGCCGTAAAAATTATAATATGTGAAAGAGTAGATTGTGACATGAACAAATATGATTTTGTGGTGTTAAAATGATACTCATAGATGTGTTAATTATCGAATTGAAAAAAGGACATTTTTTCTAAATATTTGAAAAATGATATTTTTGTAATTTTCAGATTAGAGGCCCATTTAAGGTTCAGGACCTCGAAACAAAGTTATGACCTCAAACTTGGATTTAGTGAGGTCAATAAATGAACTTTGATATAGCATATTACTATCTTTTGAAGTGGCACAAATTTCGTGATGTGAGACGCGAGATTTGTTTTATTTGCTTGTCGGGAGCTGGGTCTCAGCACATAACTAAAATTTATCGAATTATATGTCTAATCTAACTAATTTGGATACTAAAAATTCAATGGTGTATCCATTTTGTTAATTCAAGCTCCATTAAAGAAATGAACTTTTGAACTAAGCGGTCGAGAGTGCTTGGATTTACGGTCACCTTTATAGGTGGCGCAGACTTAAGGGTAATTACATGATTGCATATATTATTATATGCTAGCCTAAATAAATATGTACTGATTTTGATTTGATATTTTAAAATAGTTTTGAATGTTTGAATCTTTAGATTGTGATTTCTACTTGGATTTTGTGAACTGTTTTGAATGAATTACTAACTGTGTAGAACCTTCAATGTGAGTATATTTTTATTTATATAAAAATATATAATTGATTCTCTATTGGGTTTTAGCTCATTCTGTCATGACCCGAGGCCAAGGTTAGTAGTAAAATGGGTATTTCATAAATTAGAAATACCAAAAAAATATTTAAAAAAATACTCAATTAATTCAAAATTTTACCCCGGGGTCTCTAACTTTTCAAAACTGGCTTCACCAAAATATTTAATTGAAAATAAAATCCCACAGTTATGCATCACTCATTGAACATAGACCGTAATTAAAACAATTGTTTAATAATCATACATCACAAATCATCTCACACTCAAACACAGACATAAATAATACAAACCATGTCCAGATTTCATATTCTAATTTATAAAGTTTAATGAAATCCAAATTCTTAATCAAATTTAAATATTTCACAAGTCTCGTAAGAATTTACCAAAATATAAATAAACTAGTTGTTCTACAAATGCCTCGATCTAGTTCTTTTGGTCCAAATCACATTGAGTATTACCTGAGGGGAAGAAAAGGGGTAAGCTAATGCTCAGTAGAGAATCAATTATAAGTTCTTATATATACAT
>JXTB01000250.1:189298-202900 GCA_002914805.1 Parasponia andersonii
ACCATAAGTCCGATCACCTGATGTGGGGCATCGTAAGTCTGATCACCCGATCTGGGGTATCATAAGTCTGATCACTCAATGTATGGCATCGTAAATGTGCAAATGTATGCAATTGTTATATGAATGATAGGATAAGGATATACAATATTTCCACAAAATCTCAAAATAATCGTGCAGTATTCTTTAATCAAATCACTTCCAGTCCTCAAAACTGAGTTCTCAAACTATTTTGGATTTTCTAAAAATTTCGGCATTACAACAGCTATTCTTTTAATCAAAACCTAAAAATCCAATTTCCTGCAGAAAACAATCCAAAACAGTATATATGACACGCCAACTAGGGTGACATGCCTCCCAGGTAATTTATATCCCAAATTAGTTTAAAAATAGACATAAACACAATTTTTATAAATTATTTCACGAAATTCTATATTAATTGAAAATATATAAAATTCATAAATTAAATTAATTTTTGAATCAAGTAATCGAATCCCTACCTCAATCGAGCGTCTAACTAGCGTTACAAGGCTATGGAGAAAGTTTGGCGTCGTTTGGATGTCGTTTGGAAGAGCGGACGTCATTTTCGAATTTTTGGTTCCTTGGTTTGAAAACTTGATTTTCAAACGAAGTTTCAAATCATGAAACAGACTTCACCACTGAATTTAGAGCGCCCCAAAACCCTAGGTTAGACATATAATTTGTCAAATTTAGATACAGGCTCCACGACACGCAAATCGAGGCAAATCTGAGCTGCCCGGTTTTGTAGATTTTCACCATTTTCAACGTAGATTCCAAAAATTGTATTAGTTTTAAAATCTAATGGTCCGATCGAAAAGTCAATTTCAAAACCAATTGCATACAAAATTGTCCAACGAAATTAAAATCAAACGGAGCAAAATTGAGATGCGAGGTACCTACCACCAGGTTGCCCATGAGGAGACGAGTCTATGGCGACCAGTTTCGCAGCGAATGGTAGCCGGAGGTAGATCAACGGAGCTTCGCCGAATTTTAGGTTTTGAGTTTTGCTCCGGGGAGTAAATCGAAAAAGAAAGAGAAAATACAGGGATTTATGGGCAATTTTCGTAACTGTAGCGTCACTGTCAGCTTTTAGTTAATTGGACACTGTTTTGCTTATTTACATTTGGACCTAGTTTTCTGAAAATATTCTCAAAAACACCATTGAATAATTACATTTTGACCTCAATTTTCAAACTTTTTTTACACTTTTGCCCAAATGAACCTAGACTCAAATTCGCCCAAATTCACCCAATAATTAATTTTTTTTTTGGGTCAAAAGACTAATTTGTCTTTACAATTTTTATGGGATTTCACACATTCCCCTTCTTCCCCTTTGGTAGCACTTAGTATGATTTAGACCATGATATATACCTAGATTGAGGCATTATAGACTTACTAGTTTGTCTATATTTTGGTAAATTCTTACGAGATTTATGAATTATAGATTTTAATAGAAATTTAGGTTTAATTAAAACTTAGTAAGCTTATTTTGTGGGATTTGAATATGATTTATATAATCTATGTCTATATTTAGATGTGAGATGAATATGCTCAATACATGACTATTGAACATATATTTTATTTACTATCTATGTTTATGACACATAATTGTGAGTTTTATCTCAATTAATTATTATCGAGACCAATTTGAAAAATTAAAAGTTCTGAATAATTTTCAATTATTTTTAAAATTATTTTTAGTATTTCTATTTTATGAAATACTAATTATGCCATTGACCCCGGCCTCAGGTCGTGACATTGAAGATGAGTATTTTGTTTATGATTAAAAATTTTTAATCGATTCTCTACTGAGTATTAACTCACCCTTTTTTCTCATTTCGGGTGGTACTCAGTGTGACTTGGATAAGAAGGCTTAGTTTGAAGTATTGGAAGCTTACTTGTAGTTGTCTTTATTTTTATAATTTCCTATTAGACTTGTGAATTGTGAACTTAAGTAGGAAATTCTTTTGACAAATAGATATGTAATGATTATTATGTACTTGGATTTGGTTTGTTTATACTTATGACTACAAATGGTAACGTGAGTTGGTGTATTGTACATAATTGTCCAATTTTTATTTTAGTCTATGTTAGGGGGTGATTATATTACTGCGGGATTGACTTTCCCAAATATTTCTAAAAGCAATTATGGACATTTTCAAATATTTTAAACATTTAAAATAAATTTTGAGATTTCTTATTTATGAAATAACCCCTTTGCTATTCACCTTAGTTTCAGGTGGTGACAAATATTAGGCACCAAATTCCCATATAGTTCATTAAATTTCATTTACTTGTATCGGCATCACAGACTCATCTAGCATTAAATGTTCTATATCGTATGGAATAAGAAAAATTTTAAAGGCACTTGTAATGGTAACACGTACTTAAAATACTTTTTACTCAATTTTCTTTTAATATTATGCGTTGTCTTGTCATTAAAAAAATTAATTCTGTTAGCACTGCACCATATATATATATATGCCCATTAATTACTGTACGGTGATAACCGTTAGGAGATCAGCATTGCGAAAGCGATAACACACAGAGAAAATATGAGTTGAAAAAATTTAGGTAAAATAAAAAAAAATAAGGCACACAAAAGAATTAATATGGTTCACCTAATTTAGGCTACATCTACGGATAAGGCTGTGAAGAATTTCACTATGAAAAGGAGATTACAACTCACTTCTCTCTAAATACAAGGAGAGAATAAATGAACATCTCTCTCTTAAAATAGGAGAAAACACTCTCTCTAAACAATTTAGGAGAAAACAAGTGGAACACTAAGAGGAATTCCTAGGCTTGAATTCTCTCTTGGAAAGGAAGAGGATTTAGAATGGGATGCAAAACAAGTGATGAAGCCCTCCGTATTTATAGAACTTAAAAGGTGATGTGAACACCATCTTTTACTGTTGCTATTACTGCTGCTCTTTTCACTATTGCTATTGCGGCTTCCCTTTTTACTATTCCTATTGCGGCTGCCTTTTCACTGTTCCTATTGCGGTTAGTTGGTAAGCTGTAATTATTGATTTGTTTAACATTCTCCCACTTGAAGACTTGATTTTAATCATGTCTTCACACTTGATGAATCTTTCTTTTCTTCCCTTGTCAATTCTTCATGCTGCTTATATTTCTGCAAGGCCATATAAGGATCTACACCATTGGAACTTGTCAGTATTGATTGGTTTGGTTAAAGCATCTACTAGGTTCTTCTTTGTGTGAATCTTCTTCATGTCCACACTTCCACCATCTACTACTTCTCGAACAAAGTGATATTGAACGCCAATGTGCTTTGTCTTGAAATGAAAGGCTAGATTCCTTGCAATATGCAAGGCACTCTGACTATCACAAAATAGAGAAATATTTTCTTGTTTATGCCCGAGCTCTTCCAATAACCTTTGAATCCAAATAGCCTCTTTACAAGCTTGTGTAGCTGCCATGTATTCTGCTTCTGTTGTAGATAAAGCCACAATAGTTTGTAGTTTCAAAACCCAGCTTACATCTCCTTTTGTAAGAGTAAACACATAGCCTGTAGTAGATTTTCGCTTGTCAAGATCACCCGCAAAATCTGAATCAACATATCCTCTGACAGTAAATTCTGATCCTCCGTAACATAATGCAACATCTGAGATTCCTTTGATGTATCTCAGAATTCTTTTCACAGTATTCCAATGCTCTCCACCAGGATTCGCCATATATCGACTAACCGCTCTCACTGCTTGTGCAATGTCTGGTCTTGTACATATTATAGTGAACATTAGGCTTCCCAATGCTGATGCATAAGGTACTCGAGACATCTCCATCCTCTCTACTTCATTGCTAGGACACATCCCAGAGGATAATTTGAAGTTAACAGGAAGTGGGGTAGAAATCGGCTTACAATCTTGCATATTGAAGTGGCGGAAGATTTTCTTCAAATAATTCTTCTGAGAAAGTCGAATCTTCCTATTACCTCTGTCTCGGTGAATTTGCATCCCTAGAATCTTTTTTGCTGGTCCCAAGTTCTTCATATCAAATTCTCTAGCTAACTGTGCCTTCAATTCTTGGATACTGCCTTTGTTGGGGCCCGCTACCAATATGTCATCCACGTATAACAATAAGATAATGAGTCACTATCTTCATCAAACCTCCTGAAATATGTGCAGTAGTCTAAACTGAGTCTGTTGTACCCAAGACTTATGATGAAGGAATCAAATCTCTTATACTAACACCTCAGCGCCTGTTTGAGACCGTATAGAGATTTGTTCAACCTGCAAACCAAGTTCTCCTTGCCTGTTTCAGCAAAACCTTCTGGTTGGAGCATATAAATCTCTTCTTTAAGTTCTCCATAAAGAAAAGCAGTTTTCACATCTAGCTGCTCTGGATGTAGGTCAAACATAGCACACATCGCCAGAACCACTCTAACTGTTGTCAGTCGAACTACAGGTGAAAATATCTCATTGAAATTAATACCTTCTTTCTGAGCATATCCTTTTACCACCAATCTCGCACGATACCGCTCCACTTGATTATTGCTATCACGCTTTATCTTGTAGACCTATTTGTTGCCAATAGCCTTCCTTCTTTGTGGTAGCGTAATAAGATCCCATGTCTTGTTCTTGTGAAGGGCTTCAATCTCTTCTTGCATTGCTGTCATCCATAGGGATACATCCGGGCTTTTGGTAGCCTCATTGAAAGTTGTTGGCTTTCTATCCTCTGTTAGAAGACAGTATGCAATATTGCTCTCAGTGATATAATCCGAGTGCCATACCGGTGTTTTTCTCTCACGAGTTGACCGACGAATTTCAGAAGCTTCTTCCTCGACTGGTTCTTCTACTTTGTACTCTGGTGCTACTTCAGAAGAATCTGAATCTTCAGTATTCTTTTCTACCTGAACTATAGTAGTTTCTGGTCTGCTATCGTCTCTCTTCTCTTGCAGTTTATTCTCTGCAAATATCATATCTCTGCTGATGACAACATTATGGGCAGTGAGATCCCATAAGCGATATCCCTTAACTCCATCAACATATCCCAAGAGTACACACCTTCTGGACTTTGAATCTAGTTTTGTGATTTCTTGAGCGTTGTACATCACGTATACAGGACATCCAAACATATGTAAGCGAGAATAATCAGCTAGCTTACCAGTCCACATCTCCATCAGTGTCTTCAAATTAATCGTTGTTGATGGAGATCGATTAATCACATAACAGGCAGTTTTGACTGCTTCTGTCCAGAATGTCTTGGGTAGACTTGCAGCTTTTAACATTGCTCTTGTTCTTTCCAACAAAGTTTTGTTCATCCGCTCTGCCACTCCATTTTGTTGAGGAGTGTATGCCACTGTGAACTGCCTCTTGATACCTTCTTGTTGACAGAAGTTATCAAATTCATTGCTTGTATATTCTCCTCCATTGTCCGTCCTTAAATACTTGATCTTTTCTCTGGATTCAAGCTCTATCTGTGCTTTGAATATTTTGAAGACTGAAAACACATATGCCTTCCTCTTGATAGGATATACCCAACATCTCCTGAAGTTATCATCAATAAAAGATATAAAGTATCTAGCTCTTCCTAGGGACATTACCGGTGGTTACCAAATATCAGAGTGAACCAAATCTAGAACATTTTTACTTCTAGAACTGGATGTGCTAAACTTTAATCTATGCTGTTTGCTTGTGATACAATGCTCACAAAAGGGTAAAGATACCTTTGTGAGACCAGGAAGCAACCTTCGTTCAGAGAGAATCTTCAAGCCTCGTTCCGACATATGGCCAAGCTTATGATGCTACATCATCGTTGATTCTTCTCCAGAATTTGTTGAAGCAACTGATGCCTCCGCTTCCATCAGTGTATCTCCTTTAAGCATGTATAGATTCACTGCGATTTTCTCCGCCTTCATTACTATAAGCGCGCCCTTCATAATCTTCATAATCACATTCTCGACACGAGTTTTGCAACCAATGTTATCTAATTATCCCAAAGACAATAGATTTTTCTTCAGGCCCTTCACATGTCGCACATCTTGAATAGTACGAATAGTGCCATCGTACATCTTTATCTTGATAGTACCAATCCCAGCGATCTCTAAGGCATGATCGTTACCCATGAATACAGATCCTCTAGAGACAGGTTCATATGTGTGAAACTATTCTCTGTGAGAAGTCATGTGCCATGTTGCTCCCGAATCCACTAACCAAACATCAGTGAGCTGCCGTCTGTCCTTAGAAATTATTGTTATTTCACTATACAAGATTTCTCCATCATCTGAAGTATTTGCAATATTCCCTTGAGCATTTGATGACTCGGAGTCCTTTCCTCTAGAATCTCCATTTTTCTTGAGTTGCCAACACTCCCTTTTGACGTGCCCTTTCTTGCCACAATGATAACACTTGATATTCTTCTTACTTCTTGACTTTGATCTACCATGACTCTGACTCCCGCTGGGGCCACGTTCCATTGATCTTCCTCTCATTGTCAAAGCCTCTACTTACTGTGAACTTGCTAATCTGTCTTCCTTGTTCTTATGCTGATTTTCTTCTTCGAGAACAGCAGCTGTAAGATAGTTAAAAACTAGAGTTGTAGCATTGCTGGTCACATTTATGATGAGTTGATCATACGAATCAGGTAGACTCTGAAGTAAGATTTCTGCACGTTCATTATCCTCTATTTTATGCTCCATTGTTGTGAGCTGTGAGAATAAAGTATTGAGGGTGTTGATATGGTTGGTCACCGTTGTTAATTCCGCCATCCAAAGGGTATAAAGCCTTCCCTTCAAGAAAATTTTGTTGTGAAGCGATTTAGCCTGATACAACTTTGTCAGTGTATCTCATATCTCTTTGGCTGACTTCTTTTCTTCAATGCTCGACAGGACTCTATCTGCTAGTGCCAAATGTAAGTTAGTGACAGCATTACTATCCATCTCGTCCCACCTTTTATCATCAATAATCTCAGCAGGTCTTTCCCTAATTGCTGCTAAGTAATTATCTTTTCTCAAGATTGCCTTTATCTTTATTTTCCACAAAGAGAAATTGTTCCCATTAAACTTTTCAATATCGAATTTTTTCGCCATTTTTGTTCACCACGATTTGTTCAGTTACCACCGTTTCACTATACGTGAACAGTATCGTATATGTGAATAGTACCGTATACGTGAATAGTACCGTATACGTGAACAATACTCCAACCAATGGCTCTGATACCACTATTAGGAGATCAGTTTTGCAGAAGCGATAACACACAGGTAAAATATGAGTTGAGAAAATTTGGGTAAAATAAAAAAAAAAAAAAAGGCACACAAAAGAATTAACGTGGTTACCCAATTTAGGCTACGTCGACAGATAAGGCTGTGAAGAATTTCACTATGAAAAGGAGATTACAACTCACTTCTCTTTAAATACAAGGAGAGAACAAATGAACATCTCTCTCTTGAAATAGGAGAAAACACTCTTTCTAAACAATTTAGGAGAAAATAAATGGGATACTAAAAAGAATTCCTAGGCTTAAATTCTCTCTTAGAAAGGAATAGGATTTAGAATGAGATACAAAACAAGTGATAAAGCCCTCCGTATTTATAGAACTTAAAAAGTGGTGTAAACACCATCTTTTACTATTGCTATTACGGCTACTCTTTTTACTATTGTTATTGCGGCTTCCCTTTTTACTATTCCTATTGCGGCTGCCTTTTCACTGTTTCTATTGCGACTGGTTGGTGAGCTGTAATTATTGATTTATTCAACAATAATAACGTATATGTATGCATGCAGCATTCCTCCAAAGTAAAAAATTGGTTACTGAACTGGCTATTTTAGCGACTTAAGCATGCATCCACACTTTTCTACTTACCTGGTGGCAATAATAGAATGATAATGTAAAAACCCAGTTTCTTTAGGGGTAAAATGGTCTTTTGACCAGATTGTTTTAAAAAAATCAGATTACATATATATATATATATATATCGTCTCTCTCTCTCCCCCAGATCACTCTCTCTCTCTCTCTCTCTCCCCCAGATCACTCTCTCTCTATCTCTCTCTCTCTTTCTCTTCCTCGTCTCTCTCACTCTCTCGGCCAAAGGAAGTCGCGCCACCGTCCAAGCTTCGTCTGACCAAGCAGATCACCGGTGAGCCTCTCCCGTGCCACAACGAGCCGGTCGACAGCCGCCGTCGACGGAGAAGACGAAAGGGGCCGTTCGGACTTTTCATCACCGGCAAAGATTCCAGCCACCATTTGACTCCAAACTAGTTTTGTTGGATTCGTCTCGTCGCAAGGATCGTCAAGGTATATATATCTCAACCCCATACTGTCCGGATCAAAAATTGCCATTTTTGGGTATTTGGAGTTTTTAAATTTTAGTTTTCGATCCGGCTGTTGGATTGTGTTTTTGAGTTCATTTTTGGAATGTACTCAGAAAATGGAGAAGTTTGATATATATATTGTGTGGTTTGGTGATCGGCATGAAAATCGAGATCGGACGGTCAAGATTTTGCCTTGTTTTGCATGCCACCGGCCCGGTGTGGGCCCGGACCCGAATTGGACAAGTTATATATCTAACCTAGCTATTTTGGGTGCTAGGAATTCAATGAAGAGGTCCGTTTGTGACATTGAAACTCCAGTGAGAAGTTGGATTTTCGCAAGAGGATGATCGAGGGCTAGGAATTGGTTCCCGACCCTCTGGGCGATCGTCAACGACACCTTAAGGACTCAATAGAGTGGCATTGCTATTCGAGCGAGGTAGGGATTCAATTACCTTTATTTTATATCATTTTCGAATAAAACTTTCTTTCTGCAACATATGAGAATAAACGTGATTTTTAGACTTCTTAAATGTCTGTGATGGGAATTTGTTATATGCGATTTATACTGTATTGCTCTGGGAATTTTCTGAGTGCAGGTTATTATTC
The DNA here is from genome assembly GCA_002914805.1 of Parasponia andersonii. Classification (NCBI taxonomy): domain Eukaryota; kingdom Viridiplantae; phylum Streptophyta; class Magnoliopsida; order Rosales; family Cannabaceae; genus Trema; species Trema andersonii. The sequence continues at coordinate 198,196 of JXTB01000250.1, forward strand.
GTATATTAAAAATAGGGCTGTTATGCTGCCCGTTTTTCCATAAAAACCTAGTATGCCGATTTTATTGAAAAACCCGAGCATAGTTATTTTCATACTTCAGTTTGGTATTGCACGTGTCATAGGATCATACATGAGCACTGTGTTAGCATCCTGGGTCTACATCATTATCGCACTAACAGTTTGGCATATTGTTTCAGACTTATAAGAATGCCTCCTAGAAGAGTTCCGAGGCACCAGCCGGATGCCAAACCTCTTCGTCCGGATTTCACTCATCTGATCGAGGCAATGTAGCAGGCATTCGTCCAATTGAGCAATCTAGACTATCAACCTCCAGCTCTGAGGGAATGTCAGTTAGATCAGACTGATCACCTCCAACAGTTCATGCATCTCCAGCCAGGGCAATTTGATGGTAGACCAGAAGCTTTTACGGCAATTGCTTGGTTGCGTGAGATGGAGAGGCACTTTCGAGCCCTTGGTACTCCGGTTGAGTTTTGGGCTGTGTTTGTTGTTACCCATTTGATAGGGAACGCCATTCGTTGGTGGAAAATAGTGGAACAGATGCAAGATGTAGTGGGCTTGACTTGGGAAGACTTTGAACGGATTTTCAAGGCTCAGTATGCCAATGAGGATCAACAGGATGAAGTTGTGAACCGATTTGAGACTTTGACCCAAGGTAACAGAACGGTGAATAAGTACCTGATAGAGTTCACTGAGTTGGCAAGTGTTGCTCTTGGACTGGGTACGAGTGAGAAGTACCGAGTGGCCAAGTTCAGGAGTCGTCTGAATCGAAACATTTTCAACAGGATTGGTACCCAGACTTTCCATACTTTTTTTGAGATTGTAGTAGCTGCCCAGCGAGCAGAGGCCATCAAAGAAAGTTTGGATTCTAGGAGGAACCAATGGAGAGAAAATGATAGGAAAGCCACCAGAAGGAACCAGGGGTAGTGGTCAGCCCAGGGCACTCCGAGCAGTGGGAGCTCAAACAGCAGTGGTTCTTCTGGGGGTGGCAGAGGTAGTCCGTATGAAAGATATTTTGGTTTGTGGCCACAAGGGTCATCGGAAGAAGGAGTGTCCCAACCGTCTGCAGAAATCTCCTCTTTCTCAGGGAGGACCACAGAAGAGCCAGTCAGGTTCTGTTCCCTATCAGAACACTCAAGCAAGGCTGCAACAGTCACAGGGTGCTTCGCAGGCTTTTACTTCCCCTCAGCCTTATCAATATCAGTACTACCCTCAGGGTTTTACTCAGAACTTTCAGACTCCTCAGGCTTCAGGGAATCAGGGTGGGCGTGGTTTTGGTAGTAGTGGTCTAGGATCTAGCAGCAGCCATCTTGGCTAGGGAAGAGGTAACAAAGGGAAAGGAAAGGTGACTGGCCAAGCCTATGCTTTTATTGGGACAGACGACACTCAGGATCACATCGGTCAAGGTGTTGTTGACAGTATGATCCTTCTTTCACACTCTTAGGCACATGTTTTGGTTGATACTGGTGCATCACATTCATTCATATCCTTATTGTTTGCTTAACTGTTGGGGTTAGAATTTTCTGATTTGGATTATGTATTATCGTTGGGTACACCTTTGGGAGAAGTGGCTGATGTGTCTAGTGTGTGTAAGTCTTGTCGGGTTGTGGTTGGCGATAGGAAGCTTCTTGCTGATTTGATTGTGTTATTGATGGGATAGTATGACGTGATACTCGGTATGGATTGGTTGTCGAAGTATCGGGCCATTGTAGACTGTCATAAGAAGCGGGTGACTCTTTTTCCTAGTGATGGACATCCTATTGTCTATCAGGCTGGGATGAGTCCGCTGAAGTCTAGTCCTGTTCTGAAAGCGTGCATAGGTGGAAGGAAGAAACTTAAGTGTTATGAGAACTTGTTTGCCATGGATCTCAAGGTGAGGACAGACGATTAAGACTTATGGATTCCGGTGGTGTGTGAATATTCAGAGGTATTTCCTGAAGACTTACCGGGGTTACCATCTGATAGGGAGATCAAGTTCTGTATTGAACTAGTTCCTGGAGCTCAGCCAGTTTCTATTCTAGCCTATCGCATGGCACCTACTGAGATGGAAGAATTAAGAGAACAGTTGGACGATCTACTTTCTAAGGGCTTTATTCGCAGTAACACTTCTCTTTGGGGTGCTCCTATTTTGTTTGCGAAGAAAGTTGATGGTTCGTTGAGACTTTGTGTGGATTACTGGAAGTTGAACCAATTGATAGTGAAGAACAAGTATCCTTTGCCAAGGATAGATGAGTTGTTTGATCAACTTGGTGGTTCAAGATTCTTCTCTAAGATCGATTTGAGATCCGGTTATCATCAGTAGAAGATAAGGGAGGATATATACCGAAGATAGCATTCAGAACCTGATATGGTCATTTTGAGTTTCTGGTGATGCCGTTTGGTTTAACGAATGCTCCCACAGCTTTTATGGATCTCATGAATCGGAACTTCAGCCATTTTTGGATCGTTTTGTAGTTATGTTCATTCCCGATATCCTGGTGTATTCCAAGACTCGAGAAGAGTATGCCGAACATCTGGGGATAGTACTCAAGACCTTGAGAGATCATCAGTTGTATACCAAGAAATTGAAGTGTGACTTTTGGATGTCATAAGTGAAGTTCTTGGGCCATGTGATTTCTCACGGAGGTATTTCAGTCGATCTCGCTAAGATCGAAGCTGTCTTGGAGTGGGAAAGTCCGAGAAATATGACAGAGGTACGTAGTTTCCTTGGTTTGGCAGGCTACTACTGTCATTTTGTGCAAAATTTCTCGAGAATTGCTTTGCCTTTGATGAAGTTAACCAGGAAGGACGTTAAGTTTGTTTGGGATCACGAAAGTGAAGAAGCTTTTATCAGGTTGAAGCAGAGTTTAACCACCGCACCTGTTCTTACTGTTCCTGACAGTAACGAGCCTTATGTGGTATATACCGATGCTTCAAAGACGGGTTTGGGATGTGTCTTAATGCAGAATAGTCGAGTAGTGGCTTATGCTTCCCGTCAGTTGAAGCCACATGAGAGGAACTATCCCACCCATGATCTAGAACTTGCAGCAGTGATCTTTGCCTTAAAGATTTGGTGATATTACTTGTATGGTTTGAAGTTCGACATATTCTCTGATCATAAGTGTTTGAAGTATCTCTTTACCCAGAAGGATTTGAACTTGAGATAGCGAAGATGGGTTAAGTATATGGAGGATTATGACTTCGACCTACAGTATCATCCTGGTAAGGCTAATGTTGTAGCCGATGCACTGAGTAGAAAGTCTCATGGTGCACTAGCTGCACTGGTGTTTGAAGATTGGAAGTACTCAGTTGCGATTAGTGACTACAACTTGCAGTACTTCGAGAATAAAGGGGTTGCTTACCTGAGCAACATTGTGATTTCACCATCTCTTCTCCAAACTGTCCAGCAGAGTCAGTGGCAAGACAAGGAGTTGAGGACAATCTGGAACCGACTTCAAAATGGTAAACAGTTAGATAGTTGGAGCACTAACAGAGAAGGATTTTTGCTTTTCAATGGGAAGTTAGCTGTAGATAATGACCCTAATCTTCGAGAAACTATTCTAACAGAAGCTCACAAATCAAGGTTCGTAGTACATCTAGGTTGTACCAAGATGTACTGGGACTTGAAGCGGCAATATTGGTGGAAAGGGATGAAGAAAGATGTGGCTACCTTTGTGGCTAAGTATTTGACTTGTCAGTAAGTCAAGACTGAACACTAGAGGTCAGCTAGATTACTTCAGCCATTTCTAATTTCGGAGTGGAAGTGGGACAAAATCACGATGGACTTTGTGACCAGTTTGCCTAAGACCTTGAGGAAGAATGACGCAGTTTGGGTGATAGTCGATCGGTTAACGAAGAGTACTCACTTTATACCGATCCGGATGGACTACTTACTTACTAAGCTCAGTAAACTATATGTGGAGAACATCATACGCTTGCATGGTGTGCCTTCAAGCATAGTATCTGACAGAGATCCAAGGTTCACTTCTAAGTTTTGGAGAGCCTTGCAGAAAGCGTTTGGTACGCAGTTAGATATCAGTATAGCTCACCATCTTGAGACAGACGGTCAGTCTGAAAGGACCATTCAGATTCTTGAGGACATGCTACATTGTTGCATACTAGATTTTGGTGGGAACTAGGATGATCATCTTCCTTTGGTGGAATTTGCTTATAATAACAGTTACCAAACCAGTGTGGGTATGGCTCCATATGAAGTTTTGTATAGAAGGCCATGTAGATCGCCTTTGTGTTGGGCAGAACCAAAAGAGTATGTTACTCTCGGACCTGAACTGATTGAAGAGACTACTGAGAAGATCAAGGATATCCAAGAGAGACTCAAAGAGATTCAGAGTCCCCAAAAGAGTTATGCTGACCCGAAGAGGCGTGAGATAGAGTTCGATACTGGTGATTCTGTATTCTTGAAAGTGACTCCAAGGCGTGGTGTGACAAGGTTTGGGGTGAAGGGTAAGTATGCTCTAAGGTATATTGGTCCCTTTGAGATCACTGAGAGAATTGGACCAGTGGCGTATCACTTGAATCTGCCTGCACAGTTGAGTCACGTGCATAATGTGTTTCACGTGTCGATGTTGAAGAAGTATACGCCGGACCCATCTTATGTTGTTCAGTACGTGCATATACCGATCCAAGAGGATGTGTCCTATGAAGAGCAGCCTGTTCGCTTATTGGCTAGAGAGTTGAAAGTGCTTCG
>JXTB01000250.1:202963-284004 GCA_002914805.1 Parasponia andersonii
TATCTTTCTCTCTCTCGTCTCTCTCACTCTCTCGGCCAAAGGAAGCTGCGCCGCCATCCAAGCTCTGTCTGACTGAGCAGATCACCGGTGAGCCTCCCCCGCGCCACCACGAGCTGGTCAACAGCCGCCGGAGCAGCCACTATCGACGGAGAAGACGAAAGGGGCCGTTCGGTCTTTTCGTCACCGGCGAAGATTCCGGCCACCATTTGACTCCAAATTGGTCTCGTTGGATTCGTCTCATCGCAAGGATCGTCAAGGTATATATATCTCAACCTCATACTGTCCAGATCAAAAATTGCCATTTTTGGGTATTTGGAGTTTTTGAATTTTAGTTTTCGATCCGGAAAATGGAGAAGTTTGATATATATATTGTGTGGTTTGATGATCAGCACGAAAATCAAGATCGAACGGTCAAGATTTTGCCTCGTTTTGCGTGCGACCGGTCCAGTGTGAGCCCAGACCCGAATTAGACAATTTATATATCTAACCTAGCTATTTTGGGTGCTAGGAATTCAATGAAGAGGTCTGTTTGTGACATTGAAGCTCCGGTGAGAAGTTGGTTTTTCGCAAGAGGACGATCGAGGGCTAGGAATTGGTTCTCGACCCTCTGGGTGATTGTCAACGACACCTTAAGGACTCAATAGCGTGGCATTACTATTCGAGCGAGGTAGGGATTCAATTACCTATGTTTTATATCATTTTTGAATAAAATATACTTTCTGCAACATATGAGAATTAACGTGAATTTTAGACTTCTTAAATATCTGTGATGGGAATTTGTTGTATGCGATTTATACTGTATTGCTCTGGGAATTTTCTGAGTGCAGGTTATTTTTGGTATATTAAAAATAGGGCCGTTATGCTGCCTGTTTTTTCATAAAAACCTAGTATGCCAATTTTATTGAAAAACTCAAGCATAGTTATTTTCACACTTCAGTTCGGTATTGCACGTGTCATAGGATCATACATGAGCACCGTGTTGGCATCGTGGGTCTATAGTGTGGCGCTGCGTACCCCACCATCAGTGAAAGTCCATAAACTCGCGCGAGGTCTTGTTACTTCTGATTACCTCCCCATTTGGCATGTGTAGACAATTCGGTTGCCCCTCTAGGTTTGGTAGGCGACACATGGGTGTCCCCTCTGGGTATGGGCTTAGGTATCAGGCAGGCTGTTAGGTACACTTAGTGCCATCATCCTGGGTTTCCACAAATGAGAGGATGTGAGCTCATGGGTATGGGTTGATTTGTGTCATGTGCATATGAATTAAATGGTTTTGATCGTACTTCTTTATATATATATATATATATATATATATATATGGATTTCCGGTTTGGATTATATATATATATATGGATGTTTTGGACTAAACTAACCATGCAGGAATTCCCCATCACTAAATATTTTCGAACGAGGTAATTGTCTTTCCTACTTAGCATTTTATGCTCACCCCTCTACCTTCCTCCTCAGGTGGTGTCCAGTGCGATCTTGGTGATCAAGAGGAGTAAGAGGTCATCTGGATTGCAGTTCACCTCTTAGTAATGCTAGGAGTTTGTTGTCTTAGTCTTTGGACTATTTGAGTTTTGTATTAGCATTGAACCAATATTACTACTTTCTATTTTGTCTGCAAACTGATGTATGTCATTCTGGTGTTTGACTTTTGGTGGATGATGATGATGTTGGGTTTTATATTTAATTTCGCATTTTTAAGTAATTGTTCGATCCATGTTTAATGGTGTATACAAACTGTGGGAGTGGTTCACAGGATGGAATTCCAATTACTTTACTTAAATAGACCGTTTTTATAAAAATTAAAACTATTGACACTTTTCAAATAAATTAAAGAATTTCTCACCTTGGTGAAATTCCCCTTCTGCCACTAGCCCGACTAGCTCGAGTTTTGGATTGTGACAAATTCCCCTTCTGCCACTAGCCCGACTAGCTCGAGTTTTGGATTGTGACATATAGCATATAGCTAATTAACAAAATATGATATTATAGACCGAGAATGAAAAACATCTCTAGAAAATCAGTACTCAAACAAGCGTACGTTGCTAACTCTAATATTGTTGTACCTACGTTGAAGTCCAATTTATTCATACACGTGCTTCGCTTTGACTTTCCTGCCTTGTCACGGAAACTGAAATTCCGGCTCCGGTACTGGTCGTCTTATTTCTGGTACCTTCATTAGCACCGCCATTCTCCCCGGAAATCTCTTCCAAAGACCGCCCTTTAGTCTCACTCACTAAGAATGTGAAGAGAAATCCCAACATGTTGGTTGCGGCCATATGGTACATGGCTCTCCGAATTTTCACCTTGGAGCCATCCAAAATGTAGTTCTGAACCCCGAACGCTCCTATAATCGCTTCAGCCTTGCCGGAGGCTGCGCTGAGAGCGTGACACGTTGACCTAACGCGTGTGGGAAACAGCTCGGCCGGCAACACGAACGTGGTGCAATTTGGCCCGAAGTTGGCGAAGAAAAAAGTAAAGCCATAGAGAACTGCAAACAAAGTTCCATTGCTACTCTTAAGGTACTCATATTTGACTCCTATGATCAACATGAAGAAGGACATCATGAAGAAGCCAATAAGTTGGATTTTGAAACGACCGAGTTTTTCGATGAAGAAGACAGCGAACCAGTAACCAGGGAAGGTTCCAAGCAAGGCGATCACGAACATGGCACGTGATGTTTCGAACACTTCTCTCAGAGCGTTGACTTCAAAGTCCTTCTTGACCAAACCGATCGCCGGGAAAATGTCTTTCTGAGTTAGGTTTTGGCTGTAGAAAGCTATGTCCAAAAAGAACCAAGTGGTGGTCGTCCCTATCAAATGAAGTCCATGACGGTTTAAGAACTCCATAGACAGTAACGAGTAGTTATTGGCAGCCTTAAATTGAGCCAACTTATCTTGATCCTCTTGTATCTCTATGTCCAAAACCTGGCCCATGTCCGAGGCGGCTTGCTTGGCGCTGCCTTCAATAATTGCTGTGTACCGACCCGTTTCGGGCATCCTCATCCGCCAGTAGTACGTCAAGGCCGCTGGCCAAGCTCCGTGCATTAGCACGATTCGCCACATGTAATCGGCATGCGGTTGAGTGGAGAATACGGGTGAGAAGTCATGTTGTGTGAATGGCGGAGCGGGATTGTAATAGAGGAAGATGTGGGAAAGACTCATCGAAACTAGTCCTGCGAAGATAATTCCGACGCCTTGCATTGCAAACACCGCGGCAATGAAGGTACCGCGGGTCTTTTTGTTGGCGTATTCGGACATGATGGCGGCGGAGAGCGGGTAATCTCCGCCTATGCCGAAGCCTAGCCAGAATCTGAAGAAGCATAGGGTTCCCATTACGGCTTTTGGGGTGGCGCCAAAAGAAAGGCCGGAGCAAATTGAACAAATCATCATCATCATGAGGGTGATTCCGTAAACTCTCTTGCGGCCTAGTTTATCGCCGAGCCAACCGAAGAAGAGTTGGCCGGCTAGGGTTCCGACAAGGGCGACTCCAATCACGGCGTTGTTAACGTTGTTGGGAAGCTTTCCGGGCTTTGGTGAAGTGGGGTCGAAATAGTAAAGACGGCCCAAGAGTTTGGAAATGGTGGATATGCAGAAGAGGTCGTAGGCGTCGGTGAAGAAGCCCATTCCGGCGATCATTATTGCTTTGAGGTGGTACCGTTGTGTACGGGCATTGTCCAAGGCGTCGAGGACCGCTATGGCCATTTTTTTTTTCCCGTGATCTATTTGGGAGTGATCAGTTTAATTTTGTTTTGCTGACTTAGCTTCTATAAATAAAGTCGGGTATTTGTAGGAAATGGTTTACGTTCACAACTAAGGTTTGGCTACTTCAAGGAACTGCAATCGGTTTTACGTATCGTGTACTTATTAGACGAACGATATTCCTTCAACATGATACGCCTAGTTACTAAAAGTAACCCTCGGTGATAGGGATAAACTAAGGGTTATGTGAAGAAATTAATACAAACCGGATTGATATAGTGTTTAAATATCAGAGCAAATATATATATATATATATACGGTGTTCAAATATAATTTTTACTTCCTCCAATTTTTTTTTGTTTGTTAACCTAAAGTGCTAGTACAACAAAAGCTACCTCCAAAAATGAAAATAAAGTACTAGTAGTCAAGTACTATAGTAAGCCATGGGTATTAAGCTACGTCAAAACATATAAAGCCGCGGGCGATAGGAGCGCCGCTTTGGCCTGTGTTTGTCAGTTTCTGTGTCAGTTGACTTTATTAGTCAAATTAGCGCCTTGATTTTGTAATTATTTACATTTTATTTACATGTAATTATTGAAAAATACTATTTCTATAATAAATCATTAAATATTTATGATATATTCTAATATATTAAACAAATGTAAAGTAAATTAACCGGATGGATTTGAGTTAATTTCGCGTCGAGTACGTCGATTAAGTTTGAGTCGTGTTTATGTTGATCCAAATTGCCACCGTGGGCAATAGTCTTGGAACCTCAGATTCTTGCTTGCAACAATAATCTGACGACATTGACAGCATAAGACAACGGATATAAGCTTAGCTTTTTATTCTTATTCTATTACTTGTATAATGTACCACAATATTAGCGATAAAGTTGCAATAAGTCCGAATTTTCTATTTGGAATATTGGTATGTGGTTCTAGCCTATCATATATTAGCTTTCGAAAATTATATTCTAGCTTCTGAACAAAACTAAGATCTTGGTAAGGGCGTCAAGAGCAGGTTACTGTCGCTAAATTCCCATGGATCGTGTAAGCCGAAACGACGTATTTATAATCTGTGAAAAATTTAATTGTGATAATGGTTTTTCAATTATATATTTGCAATTTTATAATTGAAGTAAGATAAATATCCACTTCCCGTTTCTCTCTTGCTTCGAATTTATAGTTCAAGACGTCTCCGTCGCATTCTTGAATTGATTAATTTATATTGCTATGTTTGATACTCTTCGATTGGATTTGTCACGATCCCACGGATTTGTCACGCCCCGAGATCGGGATTAGTCACAGTCACAGAATGAGTATTTCATAAAATAGAAATACAAAAAAAATATTTATAAAAAAATGACTTAATTAATTCAAAATTTTATTCCGGGAGCTCTAACTTTTCAAAACTGGTTTCAATAAAATATTTAATTGAAAATAAAATCTCACAGTTATTTGTCACTCATTAAACATAGACCGTAATTAAAACAATTGTTTAATAGTCGTACATCACAAATCATCTCACACTCAAATACAGACACAAGTAATACAATCCATATCTAGATCTCATATTCTAGTTTATAAAGTTTAATGAAATCCAAATTCCAACTCAAATTTAAATATTTCACAAGTTTCGTAGGAATTTACCAAAATATAAATAAACTAGTTATTCTGCAAATACCTCGATCTAGTTCTTTTGATCCAAATCACACTGAGTGCCACCTGAGAGGAAGAAGGGGGTAAGCTAGTGCCCAATAGAGAATTGATTACAAGTTTTATATATATAAGAAATTACTCATGTTGAAAGTCATGCATGGTTAGTAGTCTACTCAAAACAGTTCATAAAATCCAAGTGGAAATTATAGTCCAATAGTTCAAACATTCCAAACTATTGTAAAACATCCATCAAAACCAATATATATCTATTCAAGCCAACATATAGCCATATATGCAATCATGATGTCTTAGTGGATTACTCGTAAGTCCAAGCTACCTAAAGAGGCGCTTTAAGTCCGATCACCTGGTGTGGGGCATCGTAAGTCCGATCACCCAATATAGAGCATCGTAAATGTGTGAATGTATGCAAATGTTATATGAATGACAGAATAAGGATATACACCATTTCTACAAAATCTTAAAATAATCCATGTAATGTTCTTTAATCAAACAACATTTGGTCCTCAAATCATATCGGATTTTCTAAGAATTTCGATATTATAACAGCTATTTTTGATTAAAACCTAAAAATCCAATTTCCTACAGAAAACCGTTTCAAACGGTATATATATGACACGCCAACCAGTGTGACGTGCCTCCTAAACAGTTTATATCTCAAATCAGGTCAAAACAGATATAAACACAATTTTTATAAATCATTTCACAAAATTCTATATTTATCAAAAATATGTGAAAATCAAAATTAAACCAATTTGAAAGTTTGGAGAAAGTTTGGCGTCGTTTGGAAGAGCGGATATTGTTTTCGAACCTTTGATTCCTTAGTTTGAAAACTCGGACTTCACCACTGAATTCAAAGTATCCAAAAACCCTTTGTTAAATATATAATATATCCAATTTGGATGTGGGCCCCACATTATACAAATCGAGGCAAATTTAAGCCGTCCGATATGGTTTTTCGGGCCCGTTTCAGAATATAGTCAATATATATCTGATTTTTCACTATTGTCAATGTAGATTTCAAAAATGATATTAGTTTTGAAATCTAACGATCCGATCGAAAAGTCAATTTCAAAACCATTTACACATAAAACTGTCCAATAAAATTAAAATCAAACGGAGCAAAATTGAGACACAAGGTACTTATCACCAGATTGCCCGTGAGGAGATGAGTTCACGACGACCAGTTTCGTGGCGAATGATGGTCGGAATCGGCTCCGGTAAGCAAAATAAACCGCGGTATTTTCTACATTTTTCCAGCGATCGGCAACTCCGGCGAGGCTGGCTCTGGCAGCGGCCTGTTCGTCCGGTGACAACACTTTGTTTTCAAGTGGCGGCGAGCTTCAACGATGACCGGAGGAGGAGCGGCGGCGGCTGGCATGAAAGAGCGTCACAGGGGCCTCGTGGGAGAAAAAGGAAAATATGGAGGATTTAAGGGCAATTTCCATAATTGTAGCGCCACGTGTCAGTACCAGAATCAATGGGCACTATTTTGGTTATTTATATTTTGACCCAATTTTCTGAAAATCATCTCAAAAATACCTTTAAATAATTATACTTTGACCCTAATTTTCAAACTTTCTTTACACTTTTGTCGAAATGAATCTAGACCCAAATTTGTTCAGATTCATCTAATTTACTTATTTATTTTTTTAAAAAAAATTGGGTCAAAGGACCACAATACTCTTTCTTTAAAAAAAGGGTTTTACAATATTATTGAGCAGTTTAATAAGCTTTTAATTAACTAAAGAATTGTACGGTCGATAATTTTGTTGTGGTTGGCTCTATTGCCATTTTTTTTCTTTCCCATCTCTCATTTATTAATTATTAAAGTACAAAAATAACCTTAAGTAAATGACACAAATGAGTGTAAATAATATTCACGATCTTGAATCTTCTTTTTTAACTATTTTTATTTTTCACACACCCCTTTAAACAAAAAAAATTGTTTTTTTTTTTTTAAGAAATTCTTAAGCAGTCAATTTAATTTTAGAAAAGTATAATTTTTATAGTTGTACAAAAAAATATTGGGAATTCCCAATTCCAACTCTCTGTAAAACTCTAAACATTAATTCAAAAGCTCTTTTTTTTTTCAGTCAAGAACATTAAAATATATTTAAGAGCCTTTTACTCTTTTTGTTTTAAAGTTTAACTTTCTCCTCTAGTTGTTAGGAACCATAAAATATTATTCAAGAAACTCCATCTCTCTCTAATAGAACCTTGAAAAATTAATTCAAAAGTTCTATCTTTCTAGGTGAAATATAGCATAATTAATATTTCGAATCCCATAATTTGATCTTCTATATTTAGAAGATGAGTTTTTGTCAAAAAAAAAAAAAAAAGGTCCAAGAAGATCAAAACAAAGAAATGAGAAATTTTTAAAACTAATGGGTGGAAAAATAAATTTCCCTTAATTTTCTTATTGTGGTCAATTTTAGAATTAGAAAGATTAAGAAGGGGTGTATTAAGAAAATTATTAATTTTTAAATTTTAAAGAGGATTTACTGAAAAGAGGGTGGAAGAGAAAAAAAAAATATAGCAATAGAGGCACTCTTATGTTGTTCGCCTTTTTTTTAATATATATGTAATATATAATTGTTGACTTAGTTAAATTGTTTGGTTATATTGTCTTTAAATTGACGTAATATCAAATTAATTTCAGCTGCCCAATTTGTTGTGAGATCGAGTGTGAATACTTCATATGTGGATATCAAAAAGAATAAAAACCTTCGTGTATATATATAGGGCATTTATATATGTTTATATATATCACTCAAACTAATTCACGACTTATAATTAATAGTTTACTAATTAGCTTATTGCTTACAACATAAAAGTACCATATATTGGTACCTTATTCGTCAATTATTATTTCATCCACTCTTGTACTACGACGGCATAAAATGATCACAAAGCCATATAATCAACAAAATATGCTATAAGACCCAGCATGAAAAACTTATAAAAAATATTTAAGAAAAAAAAACAGTCAAACAACCGTTGTTGACTCAACACCTTCTAGGATATAATATATTGTCGTACGTTGACAATTGCATATCACCATTTAAAGTCCTTCTCTTTGACTTCTCTGCCTCGTCATGGAAACTGATCCGGCTCCGGCTGCCATCCGATTGTCGACGCCTTCATCGGCAGCGCCATCCTCCCCAGAGATCTCCTCCAAAGACCGCCCTTTGGTCTCACTGACCAAGAAAGTGAACAGAAAGCCCAAGACGTTGGTAGCAGCCAAGATGTACATGGCCCTCTGAATTTTCCCCGGTTTGCCATCCAAAGTATAAGTCTGAACCCCGAATGCCCCGATGATCGCTCCGGCCTTCCCGGAAGCAGCGCTGAGAGCATGACAGGTGGACCTCACGCGCGTCGGAAACAATTCGGCCGGCAGCACAAAAGTGGTGCTGTTCGGCCCGAAGTTGGCGAAGAAAAAGGTGAAACCGTAGAGAACAGCAAACAATTTTCCGTTGCTATTCTTAAGGTAATCGTACTTGACTCCTATGATCACCATGAAGACGGACATCATGAAGAAGCCGAGAAGTTGGATTTTGAAACGACCGAGTTTTTCGATGAGGAAGACAGTGAACCAGTAACCGGGGAAGGTTCCACACAAGGCGATCACGAACATGGCACGTGCTGTTTCGAACACCTCTCTCAGAGCGTTGACTTCAAAGTCCTTGTGGACCAGATTGATCGCCGGGAAAATGTCTTTCTGGGTTAGGTTTTGGCTGTAGAAAGCTATGTCCAACAAGAACCAAGTGGTGGTAGTCCCAAGCAAATGAAGTCCGTGACGCTGTAAGAACTCCATAGACAGTATCGAGTAGCTATTGGCGGCCTTGAATTGGGACAACTTTTCTTGATCCTCCTGTATCTCAATCTCCAAAACCCGGCCCATGTCCACGGCGGCTTGCTTGGCGTTCCCTTCGATCATCGCCGTGTACCGACCCGTTTCAGGCATCTTCATCCGCCAGTAGTAGGTCAAGATCGCCGGCAAAGCTCCAAGCATTAGCACGATTCGCCACATGTAATCTGCCTGTGGTTGAGTGGAGAAGACAGGGGAGAAATCATCATGTTTGAACGGAGGAGCATCGTACAAGGAGAGGAAGACGCGGGATAGAGTCATCGAAACTAGCCCGGCGAAGATAATCCCGACGCCTTGCATCGCGAACACCGCCGAGATGAAGGCTCCACGGGTCCTTTTGTTGGCGTACTCTGACATGATGGTGGCGGAGAGCGGGTAGTCTCCGCCGATACCAAACCCTAGCCAGAACCTGAAGAAGCATAGCGTTCCCATAACGGCTTTTGGGGTGGCCCCAAAAGAAAGGCCGGAGCAAATTGCACAAAAGACCATCATGATGAGGGTAATTCCGTAAACCTTTTTGCGGCCTAGTTTATCTCCGAGCCAACCGAAGACGAGCTGGCCGGCTAGGGTTCCGACAAGGGCGACTCCAGTCACGGCGTTGTTAATGTTGTTGGGAAGCTTTCCGGGCTTTCCTGAACCGGGTTGGAAATAGTAGAGACGGCCCAAGAGTTTGGAAATGGTTGAGATGCAGAATAGGTCGTAGGCGTCGGTGAAGAAGCCCATACCGGCGATCACGATGGCCGTGACATGGTACCATTGTGTGCGGGCGTTGTCTAGGGCCTCAAGGACCGCTATGGCCATTTTTTTACTTCTTTAGAGATTGCCTTAAGCTATTTGGGAGTGATCTGTTTTATTTTGTTGCTGATTAACTTATAAATAAGTCGGTATTTGTAGGAAATGGTTATAGAATAATCAACAAAAATAAACTAACGACGCAAAATAACTAGATTTGATTACTACAAGAAATTGTAATGGGAATTATGGGATATTCCATCAATACATGTATCATATGCCTAGTTAATATAAAGGATATACGCATTAATGGTATGTGAAACAAAGAAGTTTGTATTTATATTTTACTTTTAAATAGTACAAGAGCTTCATCAATACAATTAAAGGCTGGCAATAGTTTTAGAAAATTATTTTATTGAAAGCAACAATAATATGATTATATATATTGGCAGAAGACAACGAATATAAACGTCAACTTCTTATAAATTAGCGATCAAGTTGAACCAAGTAATTTAAAAGTTTGCATTTTTGGAAATGCCGAGTCTATTACACTAACTTTAGAAAATTATGTTGTAACTACTGAACAAAATTTGGATCTAGGAAAGTGCGTCTACAGCTAAGCTATCTCGGCCTATTGTCTACTAATTTTGGAAGGAACTGTTAGGTACAATGTATATTTGTATGTTACTTGCATCATTTAATTAATAAATTAAATTATATTTTAATTATAAGTATGATTAGTCAATAACAAATTGACATATCATTATAGTGCTGGATGCTATTAGTATCTTATAGCATTATTCTAATCTAAATAATTAGTACGAAAAACGTTATTGGCAAAATTAATTATTTAGAAAATTAATTTGAATGATACGATACTTTATGTATTATCAATGAATAATACATGTTAAAAACGCATACATTAACTTGTGGTATCTTAACTGGTACTTGATCGTAAGACCTACAAATATTTTTTAGTCATTCGTTATGATGGTTTTCAACTTATATATCCACTTCCGTTTCTCTTGCTCTGAATCCAAAATTCAGGGCACATCTCCTTCATATTCTCGAATTGATTACTATTAGTCCCATGTTGACATTAATCGGATTATAACGCAGTTCAATATTATAATTTATATTTGTGTGACTCTGTTTGGTTATTGTCTTGAAATTGACGTTTTTATCAAATTTAAGCTGTCCAATTTGCTGTGATCCGTTTAAATCGAGAGTGAATACTTGAAATCATCCTAAGTCTGTACTGTCTTATAGAGGCAATTATGTCACAATCAAATTATATTATTCCAGCATAATTTCCTTCAACTAGCATTGGGTCAAACAAAGAAACTTCACAGTCACAGACAAAACATATAAAAAATATTTTCCTCTTCTTGTAGTTAAACTCAACCAAAAACATTATATTTCCATCTCAAAAGGATCTTTCGATCCGTCAGAGATACAAACGTTCTAGTATTTGGCTTCTTCTAGGATCTGGAGGCGCTAAAACCTGCTAAGTTAAAACAGAGGATTCCTAAAGCAGTGTCATCTATACTAATTCTAGTTTAACCTTACAAAGTACGTCATTCTGCACTAAAGTATGAAAATTTGCCTTATCAACTCAAAATCAAGGATGGCATGTAGCGAAAATCCAGTGTGTTGTTGGGAAATTACAATGATCAAATACTTTTGGGAAAGATGCAGCTAGCTCCAGCAAAAGAATTATAGGCAAAAATGTGAAGCAGGAAAACCAAAGACTAGTCGTCTAATTAAGAACAAGCTTAGGAAAGAGAAATAAGCACATATAGTTAATCATCATCTGTTTTTTGTTGCCGAATCACCAATACAGAAGCTCTACTGTAAATATCAGTGGAGGCGAGCAAGTCTCCGATGACCCCTAGCTCAGGAAACTCTGTCCATCCAAGATCAAGACCTGAAATCTGGCGGCTGCCTATGCCGTGGGATCTCCCCGCTATGATAAGGTCATATTCATCCACCAAACCTCTTACAATAGTAGCCATTTCAGACCCGTCATTCGTTAGCTCCTGCACATACCTCTTGTGTTGATTGCCACTCAAACTGTTGTGTTTGACGTCTTTCAACACCTCAGAATCAAGAATGATATCCCACTTCCTTTCATCATCAACTTCGTCCTCTTCCGGGGCAACAAGATGGATCACCGTAAGGGTAATGCTCGTCTCATTGGACATGCGCTTAGCGTAAGTCAACGCCTCCCTATCGTCCCTACCTCCCAAGAAGATCATGCACACTGAAAACCTGTAAGCATCTAGGGATGAGAGCAGGATGCCAGCTCGTCCTGTGTATCCCCGGTTCACAAGAATCCCCACTGAACACGGAGCTATTTCGAGCACACTCGAGTTCAAGGACCTTAACATGTTGTCATCGAATTCAACATCTCCATCTAGTGACCATTTTCGATGGAAGGGCAATATGATGAGAGAGGTGAGCTTATCTAAGGCTAGAGTGCAAATGTCCTCATGCATAGACTTGGGAGGAGAAACAGCTGTGGAGGTGTTTACTGTTATAGATTGCCAATGGTTATTCTCAAAGAGGTTAAAAGCAAGGATTACATTCTGAGAGTATGAGACGTCAGAGAGGGTCTTCCTCTGAACTTGGTGAGAAATAAAGATTGGGGAAGATCTGCCTATGAGCTCAATAAGGTGAAGTACAGAAACATTAATAGGAGCCTCTCTAGTTGGGCATGAAGCGGTAAGCAGATTTATCATGGCGGGAATGTCATCAGGCCTGTGGATGCACACAAGTACTCTAAGCTCCGCATTGGGTTTTAAATGCATGACGTTCCTTTTCTGGTAGCCTGCGTATTTTCTCGACGGATCGTAGAGAAATTTCACTAAAATTGGCACGATGGCTGATATAGCTAAGATACTAATTATCAGAAAGTTAAAAGTTGATTCGGCAAGACTCTGTAGAAAAGATTAAAAAACAAAAAAACAAGACCATTGTTAGCAACCTTGTGAATATGAAACTCTTTGTGCGGAACATGGAAATAATGAAAAGGAAAAAAAAAAAAGTTTAAAAATAACTACATTGAGATCTTTGAATAACGTGTAGAGGCCTAATTCGACAACGCCTTTACTCGTCATAATGAAAGCTAGCGCCCAAGAATCGAGCCTTGGCATTTCGTAGAAGGTGCAAGATATGAAGCATGCAAAAAATTTGGAGACCGTAATTACCATAACAAGGATTATGTTGGATATCATCAGGGCATCAAACTTAAATTTTCTCAAATCCGCTCTCAAAACCGATGTTGTCACATAGAGAGGCACAAATACTCCTGTGACAAAGCAATCAAGCTTACTAGCAATGGCAGAGCCTAATGGCGGTCCATCCGGTATAGCTAATCCTAAGATATAAGGCCCCATGTAAACTTGTTGATCAACGGCGTCCGAGAAAAGGGAAGATGCTATAGCCAAAACAATGATGCTGTACACGTACACATCCTTGACTGGCCGTCCTTCAGGCGTATTTTTGATGATCGAAAACGTAAGAGGCCTGACTACGAACACAACAATCGCAACGTATGCGATTGTTGCTGTGATATCTACAAGGGCTTTACTTGCAGATTCCATATAGATTCTAACCGTAATAAAAGAAGCAGTGAGAGAGAAACTGATCAAATCGCTCACCAATGCCGCCGATAACCCCAACCTTCCAAGTTCTGAGGTCAGGATATTGAGCTCTGTTATCAGAGAGGCAATGACAGGAAAAGGGACAAGAGTTTGTGTTACGAAAACAAAGGAGAGTTTATCCTTATCTTGAGGAGTCACACTTCCTCCTATCAATTCTCTTGTTATTAATCCACACAAAAATGGCACCGTTAGCGCCGCAACTCCAATCGTCGTGGCCTTAGTTCCTGTCTTCGGGATCATTCCAACGTTCATCTTGACACCAGTCAGGAAAAGGAATAGTGCAAAACCAAATACTGATATTGTCCCGATGACTTGTTCGCCGGCCGGAGTAAATAGTCTCTCGTTTATGGGATTCCCTTTGCCATCAACTAATGCATAACTAAGAACCAAACCGGTCTAGTTTACACAAACATAACAAAATGAATCTCTGTTAGTCATGTAGAATAATAATATAGAAAATTTGTGTACATAATTATGAGTCTTTTTAAGTACAAGAAGAAAACACATACAATGATATCAGATGAAAGCTTTGGGATTCCAAAACGCTTAAGGACGAAATTAAAGGTCTGTGAAATGCAGAAAATGATGATCATCTGCAACTCGAGCTCGGGCAATGAATTCTTAAGCAACCCTTTAGAGCTTGGACTTGGGGTCTTCCAAAAGCCCGGGGAATTTACCTGGGGAGGTAATTCCATGCAAGTATTAAAACGTGTGTTGTTTTGGATTAAACTATTTTCTCCCATGTTTTCCAATCCCAGAGAAATTAGTCCCAAAAAAATTTTTATTGGTATGTTTCTATGAAAACAAACTTGTTTTCCGATTCCAAACCAAGTCAGAATTTTATTTTTATTTTTATTATTTTTTGATATATGCTAAGATTAGAACATCTTTTAAAAGTAGAGAAAGAAAAACAAAAATAGATAGTTCATTAAGCACCAGAGGAAAACAAAACAGAGAGCTACTTTCGGAAACATGTTGTATAGTAAAGTCCTATAATAGGAAGATGGCTATTTTAAGACTACTCTTATATATCTTATGTAGTTATATGTGGTTCTCATTTACTGACAAGAATAAGGAAGAGTGGCCAATCTTTGATCACATATCTTGTAATTTGTCTTTGCATGCACTTTACTTTTCTTATAATATGAAGCTTGTTCGTTTTTCCATACAATCATCTGCTTCGTAGTTTTTAATTTTTCCTTTCCTTTGTTTTGGATGTACTTTGTGTCTTATTAGAGATATTAACTTGAATATTGCATTAATATTTTTAGCAGATGGGTTTGCATTAAAACAAAAAAGAATGAAGGAAAAACAGAGAAAAACTTTACTTCATGATTTCTGGATCTTGTTTCTTTCACTTTCATATTTATCTGTTTCTCATTTTCCATTTTTTCGGATTTGGGAAACAAGAGTTGTTTATCATCTTTATCTGAGCTATTTATCAATATTGTGAGTAGCTAGAAAGCCAGTTTATCACTCTTTAAGATTACTATGTTGCACTTAAGAACCTATATTTAAGTTTTTTTTTTTTCCACTTCTAAATCTAGTTAACCTACACTTATTGCAATTGGACCAAGTACGGACAAGTTTACCATGTTATGATGTATATAATTATCCCAGATTACTGCTACAGTTTCACAATCTGCGCAGCTTGTTCTTTCTAAGGCAAACCAGTGTTATTTAATCACCTCCAGGTTCTTTATAATGATACATTGTCTTATTTAATCACCTCCAGCTTGTTCTTTCTTGAGATGATCCCAACTCTTGAATGCTTATTTTATCCGGGACATCTAGACTCTATACTATTTATAGTTTTAAACTTACAAACAAAGTATCAATCTAGACTGGAATTTGCAAATTTGCTTTACACCAACTCGACTCAAGGTCGTATGTGGCATAATATAATGAGCTTACAATGATAAATTACTTCTGGGGAAAATGCAGCTAGATTGTAGGCCTTTGCTGAAATCTAAGTCTGGAATATGCAGCAGGAAAACCAAAGGACAGGTCTAGTTTAATTTAACCATCATCTGTTGCTTGTTGCTGAATCACTAAAGCAGAAGCTCTGCCATAAATATCCATTGAGGCGAGCATGTCTCCGACGACTCCTAGCTCCGGAAACTTAGTCCATCCAAGATCAAGGCCTGAAATCTGGTGGCTGCCTATGCTGTGGGATCTCCCAGCTATGATAAGATCATATTCATCCACCAAGCTACTTACAATCATAGCCATTTCAGACCCATCGCTCACAAACTTCTGTGCGTACCTCATCTGTTGATTGCCACTCAAACTATTGTATTTGACATCTTTCAACACCTCAGAATCTAGAAGGAGATCCCACTTCCTGTCATCCTCAACTTCGCCCTCTTCCGGGGGAACAAGATGGAACACTGTAAGGGTAGTACTTGACTCTCTGGCCATGCGCTTTGCGTAAGTCAAGGCCTCCCTATCATCTCTACCTCCCAAGAAGATCAAGCAAATTGAATACATATATGCATCTAGTGATGAACGCAGAGTGCCTGCTCGTCCTGACTCTCCCCGGTGCACGAGAATCCCCACTGAACACGGAGCTATTTCGAGCACTTTAGAGTTTAAGGACCTTAACATGTTGTCATCGAATTCAACATGTCCATCTAGTGACCATTTTCGATGGAAGGGCAATATCATAAGGGAGGTGAGTTTATCTAAGGCCAGAGTGCAAATGTCATCGTGCATTAACTTGGGGGGAGAAACAGCTGTGAAGGCGTTTATTGTTATAGCTTCCCAATTGTTATTTTCAAAGAGTCTAAAAGAAAGGATTACATTTTGTGAGTATGAGACCTCGGAGAGGCGCTTCCTCTGCGCTTGGTGGGAGATAAAGATTGGGGAAGATCTGCCTATAAGCTCAATTAAGTGAAGAACATAAACACTAATTGGAGACTCTTTAGTTGCGGATGAAGCATCAAGGAGATTTATCATGGCGGGAATGTCATCAGGCCTGTGGATGCACACAAGTACTCTGAGCTCCGAATCGGGTTTCAAATGCATGAGGTTCCTTTTCTGGTAGCCTGCGTATTTTCTCGATGGATCGTAGAGAAATTTCACGAAAATTGGCGCTATTGCTGATGTTGCTAAGATACTAATTATCAGAAAGTTAAAAGTTGATTCAGCAAGACACTGTAGAAGAGAAACAAAACCATTGTCAGTAAGCTTGTAAAATATGAAACTCTTTATCTTTCACATGGAAAAAATAAGAAAAAAAAATAGAAGGTTCTGGAACAAGTACATTGAGATCTCTGAATAAGGTGTAGAGGCCAATTTCAACAATGCCTTTACTCGTCATAATGAAAGATAGTGCCCAAGAATCGAGCATTGGCATTTCGTAGTAGGTGCAAGACATAAAGCAGGCAATGAATTTTGACACGGTAGTGACCATAACAAGGATTATGCTGGATGTCATCAGATTATCGAACTTAAATCTTCTCAAATCCGCTCTCAAAACCGATGTAGTCACATAGAGAGGCACGAATACTCCTGAGACGAAGCAATCAAGCTTACTCGCTATGGCAGAGCCTAATGGCGGTCCATCCGGTATAGCCAATCCCAAGATATAAGGCGCCATGTAAACTTGTTGATCAATTGCTTCTGAAAAAATGGAAGAGGCCATAGCCAAAACAATGATGCTGTTCACGTAAACGTCCTTGACAGGCCGTCCTTCAGGTGTGTTTTTGATGATCCTAAACATGAGAGGCCTAATTACGAACACAGCAATGGCAGTGTAGGCAATTGTTGCTGCAGAATCTATAAGGGCTTTACTTTTAGACTCCATAAAAACTCTAACCATTAGAAAAGAAGCAGTGAGACAGAAACCGATCAAGTCGCTCACCAAGGCTGCTGACAACCCCAACCAGCCGAGTTCCGAGTTGAGGATATTGAGCTCTGTGATCTGAGAAGCAATAACAGGAAAAGGGACAAGAGTTTGCGTTATGAAAACAAATGAGAGTTCATCCTTATCTTGAGGTTTTAGACTTTCTCCTATAAATTCCTTGGTTATTAGTCCACAAAAAAATGGCACCAAAAGGGCACCAACCGCAATCGTCATGGCCATAGTTCCCGTCTTCGAAATCATTCCAATGTTCATCTTAACTCCAGTCAGAAAAAGGAACAAAGA
The DNA here is from genome assembly GCA_002914805.1 of Parasponia andersonii. Classification (NCBI taxonomy): domain Eukaryota; kingdom Viridiplantae; phylum Streptophyta; class Magnoliopsida; order Rosales; family Cannabaceae; genus Trema; species Trema andersonii. The sequence continues at coordinate 220,768 of JXTB01000250.1, forward strand.
GTAACCAAATATCGATACCGTCCCAATAATTTGTTCACCAGCCGGAGTAAATAGTCTCTCGTTTATGGGATTCCCTTTGTCATCAACTAATGCATAACCAAGAACCAAACCAGTCTAGCTTACACAAATATAGCAAAAAGAAATCTCAGTCAATGTCATGTTGAATAACAAGAGAAATTTGCGTACGTAACTGTGAGTTTTTAAGTCAAATAAAAAGAAACATACAAGAATATCAGACGAAATCTTGGGGAGTCCAAAACGCTTGAAGACGAAATGAAAGGTCTGTGACAAGCCAAAAATCATGATCATCTGCAGTTCGAGCTCGGGCAATGAGTTCTTAAGCAACCCTTTAGAACTTGGATTTTCACCATTCAAAAAGCCCGGTGAATTTACCTGGGGAGGTAGTTCAATGCACGTATTAAAGCGTGCATTGTTTTGGATTGTATTCTCACCCATATCTTTTAAATCTCAGAGAAAGTCAAAAAGTCTTTATTCGAGGCTTCGATGAAAGTTTTGAAAACGACATGAGCAGGTTTCTCATGTTGATTTGCTTAATATCATGACAAGTCTTTTTTTGATGTGTTGTTTCGGTTGCAAAACAGATATTGACAGATTGCAGATATCTTTAGTTAAAATTAGGAATATCTCTCTCTGAAAATTAGAGAAAACGAAAACAGAATGATATCTAGTTTCAGAAACAGATTCTAGAGAAGAACTATAATAGGAAGATCCCCTGTTTTTGGAAAACTCTTATCAGAAACGAAGTCAATATATTTTTGAGTATAAAGGAACAAATCGAAGGGATTATGTGAAAATAACTAGTTATTTTCAACCATGTAGATATAGTCGTATTATTCTGGAAACAGATTATATCATGACAAAGGCAATATAGCCTATTTTGATTTCTTTACTTTTGTCCTATAACTTGATTAGTGTGAGAGTGTTAGGAGACTTTGCGGAAGCAGTAACACACAGCTAAAATACGGGTTGAGAAAATTTGGGTAAAATGAAAAAAATAAGGTACACAAAAGAATTAACGTGGTTCACCCAATTTAAGCTACGTCCACGCATAAGACTGTGAAGAATTTTACTATAAAAATGAGATTACAACTCACTTCTCTCTAAGTACAAGTAGAGAACAAATGAATATCTCTCTCTTGAAATAGGAGAAAACACTCTCTCTAAACAATTTGGAAGAAAACAAGTGGGACACTAAGAGGAATTCCTAGGCTTGAATTCTCTCTTAGAAAGGACGAGGATTTAGAATGGGATACTAAACAAGTGATGAAGCCCTCTGTATTTATAGAACTTGAAAGGTGGTGTGAACACTATCTTATATTATTGCTATTATGGCTGTTCTTTTCACTATTGCTATTACGGCTGCCCTTTTTACTATTTCTATTGCGGCTGCTCTTTGTACTATTCCTATTACGGCTTTTACTATTCTTATTGCAGCTTTTACTATTTCTATTACAGCTGTCTTTTCACTGTTCTTGTTGCGGCTGGTTGGTGAACTGTAATTGTTGATTTGTTGAACATTCTCCCACTTAAAGACTTGATTTTAATCATATCTTCACACTTGATAAATCTCTCTTTTCTTCCTTTGTCAATTCTTCATGCTACTTATATTTCTGCTAGGCCATATAAGGATCTACACCATTGGAACTTGTCAGTATTGATTGGTTTGATTAAAGCATCTGCTAGGTTCTCTTTTGTGTGAATCTTCTTCATGTCCACACTTCCATCTTCTATTACTTCTCGAACAAAGTGATATTGAACGCCAATGTACTTATCCTGGAATAAAAGGCTGGATTCCTTACAATATGCAAGGCACTCTGACTGTCACAAAATAGAAGAATCTTTTCTTGTTTGTGCTCGAGCTCCTCCAATAACCTTTGAATCCAAATAGCCTCTTTGCAAGCTTGTGTAGCTGTCATGTATTCTGCTTCTATTGTATATAAAGCTACAATAGTTTGTAGTTTCGAAACCTAGCTTACAGCTCCTTCTGCAAAAGTAAACACATAGCCTGTAGTAGATTTTCGTTTGTTAAGATCACCCATAAAATCTGAATCAACATATCCTCTGACAGTAAATTCTAATCTTCCGTAACATAATGCAGCATCTGAGGTTCCTTTGATGTATCTCAGAATTTGATGTATCTCAGAATTTTCTTCACTGTATTCCAATGCTCTCCCCCAGGATTCACCATATATCGACTAACCGCTCCCACTGCTTGTGCAATGTCTGGTCTTGTACATATCATAGTGAACATTAGGCTTCCTACTGCTGATGCATACAGTACTCGAGACATCTCCATCCTCTCTGCTTCATTGTTAGGACACATCCCAAAGGATAACTTGAAGTTAATAGGAAGTGGGGTAGAAATCGACTTACAATCTTATATATTAAAGCGGCGCAAGATTTTCTTCAAATAATTCTTCTGAGAAAGTCGAATTTTCCTGTTACCTCTGTCTCGGTAAATTTGCATCTCTAGAATCTTGTTTGCTGGTCCCAAGTCCTTCATATCAAATTCTCCAGCTAACTGTGCCTTCAATTCTTGGATTCTGTCTTTGTTAGGGCCCGCTACCAACATGTCATTCACGTACAACAATAAGATAATAAAGTCACTATCTTCATCAAACCTCCTGAAGTATGTGCAGTGGTCTGAAATGAGTCTATTGTACCCAAAGCTTATGATAAAGGAATCGAATCTCTTATACCAACACCTCGGTGCCTGTTTGAGACCGTATAGAAATTTTTCAACCTGCAAACCAGGTTCTCCTTGCCTGTTTCAGCAAAACTTTCTGGTTGGAATATATAAATCTCTTCTTCAAGTTCTCTGTAAAGAAAAACAGTTTTCATATCTAGCTGCTCTAGATGTAAGTCAAACGTACCCAAAGCTTATGATAAAGGAATCAAATCTCTTATACCAACACCTCGGTGCCTGTTTGAGACCGTATAGAAATTTTTCAACCTGCAAACCAAGTTCTCCTTGCCTGTTTCAGTAAAACTTTCTGGTTGGAATATATAAATCTCTTCTTCAAGTTCTCTATAAAGAAAAACAGTTTTCATATCTAGCTACTCTAGATGTAAGTCAAACGTAGCACATATTGCCAGAACCACTCTAGTTGTTGTCAGTCGAACTACAAGTAAAAATATCTCATTGAAGTCAATACCTTCTTTCTGAGCATATCCTTTTACCACCAATCTTACACGATACTGCTCCACTTGATCATTGCAATCACGCTTGATCTTGTAGACTCATTTGTTACCAATAGCCTTCCTTCTTTGTGGTAACGAAACAAGATCCCATATCTTATTCTTGTGAAGGGCTTCAATCTCTTCTTACATTGCTGTCATCCATAGGGATATATCTGGGCCTTTGATAGTCTCATGGAAAGTTGTTGGCTCTCCATCCTCTGTTAGAAGACAGTATGCAATATTGCTCTCAGTTATATAATCCAAGTGCCATGCCAGTGTTCTTCTCTCACGAGTTGACCGACGAATTTCAAAAGCCTCTTCCTCGACTGGTTCTTCTACTTCGTACTCTAGTGCTACTTCAGAAGAATCTGAATCTTCAATATTCTTTTCTACCTGAACTATAGTAGTTTCTGGTCTGCTATCATCTCCCTTCTCTTGCAGTATATTCTCTGCAAATATCACATCTCTGCTGATAACAACCTTATGGGCAATGGGATCCCATGAGTGATATCCCTTGACTCTATCAACATATCCCAAGAGTACACACCTTTTGGACTTTGAATCTAGCTTTGTGATTTCTTGAGCGTTGTACATCACGTACACAGGACATCCAAACATATGTAAACGAGAATAATCAGCTTGCTTACCAGTCCATATCTCCATCGGTGTCTTTAGATCAATCGCTATTGATGGAGATCGATTAATCACATAACATGTAGTTTTGACTGCTTCTACCCAAAATGTCTTAGGTAGACTTGCAGCTTTCAGCATTGCTCTTGTTCTTTTTAACAAGGTTTTGTTCATCTGCTCTGCCACTCCATTTTGTTGAAGAGTGTACGCCACTGTGAACTACCTCTTGATACCTTCTTATTGATAGAAGTTATCAAATTCATTGCTTGTATATTCTCCTCCATTGTCCGTTCTTAAACATTTGATCTTTTCTCCAGATTTAAGCTCTATCCATGCTTTGAATATTTTTAAGACTAAAAACACATCTATCTTCCTCTTGATAGGATACACCCAACATCTCCTGGAGTGATCATCAATAAAAGATACAAAGTATCTAGCTCCTCCTAGGGACATTACCGGTGCTTGCCAAACATCAGAGTAAACCAAGTCTAGAAATTTTTTACTTCTAGAACTAGATGTGCTAAACTTTAATCTATACGGTTTGCTTATGACACAATGCTCACAAAAAGGTAAAGATTTGTGAGACCAGGAAGTAACCTCCATTCAGGAGAATCTTCAAGCCTCGTTCCAACATATGGCCAAGCTTACGATGCCACATCATCGTTGATTCTTGAAGCAACTGATGCCTCTGCTTCCATCAGTGTATCTCTTTTAAGCATGTATAGATTTACTGGGTTTTTTCCGCTTTCATTACTACAATCGTGGCATTCATAATCTTCATGATCCCATTCTCGACACGAGTTTTGTAACCAAGGTTATCTAATTGTCCCAAAGACAATAGATTTTTCTTCAGGCTCTTCACATATCGCACCTCTTGAATAGTACAAATAGTATCATCGTACATCTTTATCTTGATAGTACCAATCTTAGCGATCTCTAAGGCATGATCGTTACTCATGAATATAGATCCTCCAGAGACAGGTTCATATATGTGAAATTATTCTCTATAAAAAGTCATGTGTTATGTTGTTCTCGAATCCATTAACCAAACATTAGTGAGCTGCCGTCTGTCCTTAGAAATCGTTACTGCTTCACTATAAAGGATTTCTCCATCATCTGAAGTATTTGCAACATTCCCCTGAGCATTTGATGACTCAGAGTCCTTTCCTCTGGAATTTCCATTCTTCTTGAGTTGCCAACACTCCCTTTTGACGTGCCCTTTCTTGCCACAGTGATAACACTTGATATTCTTCTTATTTTTTGACTTTGATCTACCATGACTCTGACTCCCATTGGGGTCACATTCCGTTGATCTCCCTCTCATTGTCAAAGCCTCTATTTGCTGTGAACTTGCTAATCTATCTTCCTTGTTCTTACGCCGATTTTCTTCTTCAAGAACAGTAGCTGTAAAATCGTTGAAAACTAGAGTTGTAGTATTGCTGGTCACATTTATAATGAGTTGATCATACGAATCAGGTAAACTCTGAAGTAAGATTTCTACATGTTCGTTATCCTCTATTTTATGCTCCATTGTTGTAGGTTATGAGAATAGAGTATTGATGGTGTTTATGTGGTCGGTCACTATTGTTAATTCTGTCATCCGAAGGGTATAAAGTCTTCTCTTCAAGAAAATTTTGTTGTGAAACGACTTGGCCTGATACAACTTTGTCAGTGTATCCCATATCTCCTTGGTTGATTTCTTCTCCTCAATGCTCGACAAGACTTCATTTGCTAGCGCTAGATGTAAGTTAGCAACAGCATTGCTATCCATCTCGTCCCACCTTTTATCATCAGTAATCTCAGCAAGCCTTTCCCCAATTACTGCTAGGTAATTATATTTTTCAAGATTGCCTTTTATCTTCATTTTCCACAAAGAGAAATTACTCCCATTAAACTTCTCAATATCGAATTTTGCCGCCATTTTTGTTCACCACGAAATGTTCAGTTACCACCGTTTTACTATATATGAATAGTACCATATACGTGAACAGTACTCTAACCAATGACTCTGATACCATTGTTAGGAGATCGACTTTGCGGAAGCGATAACACATAACTAAAATACGAGTTGAGAAAATTGGGGTAAAATGAAAAAAATAAGGCGCACAAAAGAATTAACGTGGTTCACCCAATTTAGGTTACGTCTACGGATAAGGCTGTGAAGAATAAAAGAATTAACGTGATTCACCCAATTTAGGTTACGTCTACGGATAAGGCTGTGAAGAATTTCACTCTGAAAATGAGATTACAACTCACTTCTCTCTAAATACAAGGAGAGAACAAATGAACATCTCTCTCTTGAAATAGGAGAAAATACTATCTCTAAAAATTTAGGAGCAAACAAGTAGGATACTAAGAGAAATTCCTAAGCTTGAATTCTCTCTTAGAAAGAAAGGGGATTTAGAATAGAATACTAAACAAGTGATGAAACCCTTTGTATTTATAGAACTTGAAAAATAATGTGAACACCATATTTTATTATTGCTATTACGACTGCTCTTTTCATTATTATTATTGCGGCTGTCTTTTTTATTAATCCTATTATGACTGTTTTTTTACTATTTTTATTGCGACTAATTGGTGAGCTGTAATTATTAATTTGTTCAACAAAGAGCAGAGATAATCAATTCTTAGATTTCTTACTTTTACGTAGGATTTTAACGTTTAGATCAAATCTTTAAAAACTGAAATAAAAAGGTCATATCACTAATATTCAACTATTATAGATAATAGTAAATAGCAAAAAAAAATACCCCAAAATATGTACTGTCTGCAAATTCGACCTCGTGTGTTTTACTCAGCTAAAAAATTACCCCACATTTAGAATTACAAAAAACATACCCTAAAATATACACTTTCTGAAATTCGACCTCGTGTCTTTTACTCTGCTACAAAATACTCCCACGCTTAGAATTGCAAAAAAGTATACCCTCGCGCATAAATTGACCTTCTATTCCTCATTAACATTGAATTTAAATTAAGAGGAGCTTATATATGTTACCAAACAAACAAACAACCCAAAATCCAGACCCAAACACTTAAAAAGTTGATTAAAATAAAATCAATTTGTATGAACCAATTGAAAAACAAACAAATTAATCCTTATACCCTAAACAAATAAATAGGAAAAAGATATTTATAAAAAAAAAAAAAAAAAAAAAAGAGAGAGAGAGGGGAAAGTTTTTTTTCTCTGGGGTTCAGTTCAGTATCCGAACCAAAATTCAAATGTAAAACTTCATGGAACGGTGTTAATCACCATTTATCCTCCGAAACCCAAATCACTAATCACACAAAAAAACAACCCAATATAATGAAAAAAACCAATCTAAGCTACTAACGTTAAAGGGTATGTAATAACTAAGCCCCTGAATGCGTTGATTCTGGTCCTGAAGACTGATGACTTTCCCAAAAGTATCAACATTGATCTTGAAAGTGCTTCAAGACTCTAAGTAAGGCAACTTTAGCTCATCAGGGTAGCTTTTAATAGACTCATCAAGCTCCTCGTAGCTATCACCTTCTCCCCAAACTTCATACATTACCTTCACTAGTATGCCTACCATAAAAAATCAACCCACCATAATAAGAAAAGACCATTCTTGAAACAAAACATGAAAAATGGTCAAAAGGGTAGTGGAAAATGCTCATCCGTTTGACGAAATGGAAAGGAGAATCTGGGTGGTAGCGTTGGGGAAGTCTCCATTCCAAGGAGCACTGCCTTTTTGGGTTTTATTGGTCCAAGTCTTCTGGGTCGAAAGCTCCGAAGAGTTGAGCTAGAGACTCGACCTCTGATTTTTTGTAGTCCAGTAATCTATGGTAGAACACGCACAGGTACCACATCTTCTTCACTCTTTTTGGATCCTAGCTCTGTAAATTTTGGCTTCCAAAATCCCAAAACTCTCGACTTGAAATGTAGAAGTAGAAACCCCAAAAACTTGTTGTACTTCTGGGTACAATTTGCTACTGCATCAATGGCTCGCGGTACGGTCCGTGGCGAAGGCTGACCTTTGGGGTTTAGCTGCTGTGGAAGAGCCGTTTGTGGCCATGAGAGAGGGAGATGAGAAGTTTTTTTTTTCTTTTTTAATTAGGGTTTGGTTCAATCTGTTTTTCAAATGGTTAATTTATTTTTAAAATGAATTATTTCATTTTGTCTATTTATTTATTTATTTTTATTTTGATTCGTTTATTTGTGTTCGGCAACAACTACATAATATTCAAAGTCGATCATAATAAGTATTTTTGTTTTTTAATAACGAAAATTGAAAATTGTGAAACATAGGAGCAGAAGGCATACATTTTTTGCAATTCCAAATGTAGGAGTAATTTTTTAGAGAGTCAAAAATATGAAGTCGAATTTGCAGGAAGTACATATTTAGAAGTATTTTTTTTTTTTTGTAATTAACTCTATAAATAATTTTGACCTGTAAAGTTTATACTCAAATCAGTTTATACTCACCACTGCTTATAACAGTACTATTTTTTGAAATGTTTTGATGTGGATTTATGTGTCAGGAAACTTTAACATGTGACTTATAAGACTTCGTTTGACATGAAGAAATGAGTTGTATTTTCAGTGTAATATATTATGTAGCACCAGTGTATACCAAATTTCATACAATATGCAGCACCAATGTATACTAATTTTCCGTTAGATCTAGTTGCATGTCCTTCGTTCCCATTTTTCATTACGATGTATAATAATCATTTTTCCAAAAATAAGTCATTTAATACCGGTAATTTTGTCGCCAGAAAAATTAAGTAAATAAAAGTTGTCCCGTTATAGATTCTTTTACAATGTGGCACATAGAATAAATCGTTTAAATTCCCTTTTCTTTTTACGGAATAAATTGTTTAAATTACCAATTACAAAATCATTGGAGATTACAAGGTAATACTAAAGAGATAATATATATATATATATATATATACACTAATTTAATAAGTATTTTTTGTAACATATTGATAGGTATATTGATAGGTATTGTTTTTAACAATTGAATTATAATCTAATTCAATAATGATCTTAATTTGAATAGTTAGAAAAAAATTATTATTTAATTATTTTCTCTTTTTATTTTTTATGATGGAAAAAACGTAACCAACTTTAATAAAATAAAACAATATCTATAAATAAATAAAAAAAATAAATTGGAGCTTATATATATATATACATGGTACTTCTTCAATGAGTATCACAATATAAACAAATATAAAAAAAGTAATTAACACAATAACAACCCCGCTGTTGAACGAAAATCTCCACCTTAATAAGAATTTACAAATTTAGTTGGTAGCTATTGTTCTAATATTAGTATTAGGGTTAGGAATCTCTTAAAGATAAAAGTCCAAGCTTCGAATCTCTAGGACGCAAAGAGGACAATACGGATAGTAATGGACACCTCTATGTAAGAGCTATAAGTTCCATTAATATGTATTAAAATTGCTTTTATTTAGCAAAAATCATATGGATATAATTTTGCATAATTAAAATAATAGGATTAAAATTGTGAGAAAACTATATTTTAAGGTATATTTTTTAATGGTTGTTAATTTAATAAGTATTTTTTTTTACTTATGAGTAGATACTTTTTTTATAATAGTTGGATCATTATTTAACAATGATTTAAGGACTATGTAAAAAAATGAACATCATTAATATTACTTTTATCTTATTTTTTAATATAAAAATTATACCTAATAAATTTTTATTAATGAAATTGATACTTATATATAAATAAAAAAAAAATACTTTTTAATTAACCCATTTGGTTCTAATGTGTTTGTGTAGCTAGAATCGCGCCTCGTCTCAAGCGCAATAGAAAGCCCTGGAACACCAACGGCCATAAGGCTCTGTTTGTTTCCAGCACAATTAGTTGACAAGTTTCCTACTGGAACTCCTACTAAATCCCCCTACCTGGCCCACCACAGAAATTAGGGTTTATTATTATTACCATTATTACGTAATATATGGTTTATTGTGTTTTGAGGTTCACTATAGAAAAATTATATATATAAATTGATGTGGTTCACTAATTTCATGAAGTCTGATAATTTTGATTTTGGTTTTGGTTTGCTTGCTACGAAAGAAATAATTTTCTAATAAAATACAGTCTTAGGTCTTTTACATTTCGAAGAGTCATTTCCCGAAGAGCGTCAACAAACGAAGCTCTTTCGCTTTCCTTTACTTTCTTCCTTCTTCCTGGTAAGTGTTTTCGGCTCCATCTTTTTCCCCTCTTCTCCAAGGAATCAGGAAACAGCGTTTTTTCGTTTTTTGATTTTGTTTTTTCAGAAAACGGAATACGTTTTCATCTTTTCATTTTCGTTTTTGTTTCGAGAAAACGCATTAGTTTGGTTTTTTGAAACGGATTTTTGTCTCAGAAGGAGTGAGAGTGAGAAAGGAGAGGATGGTGGAATCAGAGAGGACCCAGAATCCATGGATGGCAGCTGAGCAAATATCCGGAGTAGAAATTCATTCTCAGGGTCTATCGATTTCCGAATCGACGTTTCCCGATTCCGAGAGAGATGAGGGGAATGGGTTTTCGGCTGCGAATCTTCCCAATTCCAAAAACGTGTCTGATGAGAAACTGGGTGTGGCGGAGCGAGCTTTCTCTGCTGCTGGTGCTGCCTTCCTCTCCGCCATTATTGTTAACCCTCTTGATCTCGCCAAGGTATAACATTTCTTTTTTGTCCCTCTGTTTCTGGGTTTTTGGAGTTTTGTATGTGACAACTTTATGAACGATTTTTATGTACATTAAACTGAAGAAAGTTCCTTCCTTGTACTTGTGATTTTACCAGACAAGGTTGCAAGCTCAGGCAGCTGGGGTTGCTTACTCGCATCCATTAAGTAACCTCACAAGTCGCATGGCATATTTTGGGCCAAGCATGGTATGAATGCTTTTCTTGTTCGACTTCTATCTACAATGTACAATCTTATTTTGACCATGATAGTTGAACTTATTTGAGGTATATAGTTTGTAGTATTAAGGGGATTTCTTATAATGATAATAGCTTATAGGTACTATCTGTGGTACTTATGTTACGAAAAAATTCTCTGTTATCATTCTTTCATTGTTAGAGGTTATGACTTTGTACTTTCTTTGCCAATATTTGGTCTATTAAGTCTTTTGTTTTATGTTTCGCAGTTGTTTGCGGATCTAAGGTGTTCCCCATCATGCACACATGCGGGCATACATGGTACAGTGGCGATATGTCCTCCACATTGTTTTCAGTACAAAGGAACATTAGATGTCTTTCACAAAATCATTAGACAGGTTGGTATTTTTTTTTCCTCTGTTCTGTTCCAACCTTATGGTTGATTTTGTATATTTATGTAAAACACGATTAGCCTGAAGTTCTGAAATACTTCTAGACTCAAAACTAATATTTCTTCTGCCACTGATTTACACTGGCTATTGATCGTATGATATAATTCATGTGGCTTGATGATAAGAAACTTCCAAACACAATATTTAGTATGCATTATGGGAAGAAGTTTATTCTGTTTTTAAGTGCCTATTTTATTAACTGAGCTTATCATTCAGTTTACATTTATTTAATGGGGATTTATATTGCAGGAAGGATTTTTAAGACTATGGAGAGGCACAAATGCTGGTCTTGCGCTGGCTGTACCAACAGTAAGTTCTATAGTTGCTTAGATTTTATTTCTCTACTGTTAATTTCAATTTTTGTTTCCTGCTTGTTTATAAGATTTTATACTTTGTGATCTTTAATTCATTGTCATCTGCCTTTGGTTAATCAGGTTGGGATCTACCTGCCTTGCTATGACATATTTCGAAATTGGTTAGAGGAACTTAGTAAACAGAATGCACCAAGCATGACTACTTATGCCCCTCTAGTTGCTGGTTCCTTGGCTCGCTCACTGGCTTGTGCAACTTGCTACCCTATTGAACTTGCAAGAACACGCATGCAGGTAAACTACATGTTGATATATACATTTTAGTTATTGTTCATTCTGGTTTTATATATCTGATTTTTCATGTGTGAAAGATTTCTCTACAGTTTTTATCTTTGATTTCAGGTTGACTGATCTTGTGGAGATTTATGCTTATTTTCTTCCCCTCTCTGTTTGATAAACAGGCATTTAAAGTGACTAATACTGGGGTGAAACCTCCTGGTGTCTGGAAGACTTTACTGGAGATTCTCTCCAGTGTCAAGACCACAGACAGTATACCAGACAACTGTAAGTCAATTTTTTTACTGTGAAAACATTCATCACGTAAACTGGTTTTCATAACAAAACTTTTAGTACTAGGATCTTAGATTTTTTACTAAGCAGCTAATGATGAACACATTTTTGATTGTTGTTGTTCTCCTGTTACAGTGAAAGGCTACCGCGTCCTATGGACAGGCATGGGGGCACAACTTGCTCGTGATGTACCCTTCTCTGCTATCTGTTGGTCTACCCTTGAGCCAGTGAGTCTGCTTTTCAATTGTTGTTTTTCTCTAGGTCTGTTATGTATGTGCTACTTGTTTCAGTAGTAAACCCTGTTTGTTTTCCCATCTCTACAGATCAGGAGAAGGCTTCTTTGTCTAGTGGGTGATGGTACCAATGCTGCAGGTGTCCTCGGGGCAAATTTTTCTGCTGGATTTGTAGCAGGAAGTCTTGCTGCTGCTGCTACATGTCCTTTAGATGTTGCAAAAACCCGAAGACAGATAGAGGTTTGTTCTTTAAACCATACTGTTGGAATTTAATGTTCTGATTATTGAGTTCTTCCATTGATAAACGTTGTTTAACCTCACCATATTTGCTTTGCTCATTTATTGTTATTTCTCTGTTTCTTTCTCTTTTTCATTTTAAATTTGCAGAAGGATCCAATCAGGGCATTGCAAATGACAACCATACAAACGCTAAAGGAGGTTTGGAGGTATCTTTCGACTCTATTAACTTGGATCTCTCTACTAAAATAGAATTCCTATCCATCTCAGTAAGAGAATGGGAATAAGCCAGATTCATAAATTTAGTATATCTTCAACCTTAAAACTCATTAGCGAATAAAGACTGAAATGTGCTCCCCATCCATATTTGAGATAAGGGCACTGAATTGAGATGGAGTTGCTATTAACTTGATGTATCGTGAAATCTTTCCTGCTTGACTGATGCATATTTTGGTATGAACAGGGATGGAGGGATGAAGGGGCTTTTTACAGGTGTAGGTCCTCGTGTTGGACGGGCAGGTCCTTCTGTCGGTATTGTGGTTTCATTCTATGAAGTTGTGAAGTATGTGCTACACAACCGGTATGCTACTTCATGATAGAGAAATAAAAACCTCATGATAGGATTTTCAAGCAGGAAAAAAAAAAAAAATACAAAACACACATACTTCATGATAGAGGGGTGACGGATCTGGTTCTCTCAACCTTAGCTTTTTTGTGCAAGCATAATTAGACTGTGTAGTGAGATTGATGTTCTAGAAACAGCAACCGGCCGCGAGTTTCCTTTGAAATGGTGGATACAGATAATGTCAATGATGCTAGATACTTTCCAAAAGCTTGCAAGTTTTACCCCTCTTGCTATTTAGGCACTCAGCAATTTTGTCGCTCTTGGTTGAGCTGAAATTTTGTAATTGTTGGTTCATCCCTTGATAATTTTTTTCTTTATGCTCATCCAGTCCCAAAGGTATGCCGAGCGGTTAAGATACTTAAGATTTCTTATACCAATGTTACTTTAAGCTATGGTTCTATTATCTTTTAAAATAAAAAACAAGGAAAATAAAGCTCGACCAAATCATTGGGATTAATTCTACGTGTACATTGATGAGGGAGAATTTTGAACCTTTTAACATTTGAAAGCCGGATACTTGTGAATGGATTTCTAAGTCATTTTGTTTGTGAATGGTTGTGAATTTGAAAGGCTTCACTTACTCTTTGACGTTGAGGCAGATCAGTCTCTAGTTAATCATTAGTATGTAATTGTACACCGAGTGCCTCATCAATCTAATAATGGAATTTGGAACTTAATCTCGTAGGACCTAATCATATAACATAATGAGGTTATAATCAGGATAGGTAAATCATAATTACTCTAGAGTTCAAAACAGTGTCTGATCATATCTCTGTCATTATTCTTTTCGTTAAACTAGTTTTGATAATCTTTGGAAACGTTCGAACTTTAAATCTCAACATAGAGATTAATAATGGTACATTTCATGATTATTTGAACTTCGAAGGCGCTAATGTCTCGTGTTCAATAGTATGTCATCTGTTTTGGTCTAATTATAAGATTTTTGGTGCCATAATTAAATATAAAATAAAAAGATAAGAACGAAATATTTTTTTTTCCCTGGTGAGGAAAAGAAATAAAAGATAAAAAAAATATAAAAACATGGGTTCTTGAAAGCCGTCGCAAAAGTCAAATGAAAAAGGGCTGAACATTATAGTTTCATGCATAATTTAATTTGGTAACACTCGTACCTCTTTTCAAATGAAGTCTCTAGTTTGAATCTCTTTCCTTAGTCCAAAAAGAAAAGCGTTTCTACCAAGCCAGATAAAAGTAGACACCTAATGTTTTTCTTATTACCGTTTAGGCAAGGAACTCAGCTCTAAGAAGAATATTTAAAAATGGACACTTAATTCCTATTACCGTTTCGGTAAAGAATTCAGCTAGGAGAAGAATATTGGAATTTGACAGGCATTGCTAAAACTTGAAAAACATGAACTCAAAAACTTAATGGAAATTATTACAAATGAATAAATAGTTTTTTTTTCCTTTCTTTTTTAAAAAAAAATAATAAAAGAGAACTAACTGTCCAAAACAAAATCTCTACATCAAATAATTATTCTTTCCACCCCAATATGCCATCCATAGGGCATTGAATGAAACATTGTGTTTTGCCGCCTCTCCACCATAGCCAGTAAGATTTATGATTAATGAATGAGATAAGTGAGCACCAGTGCCAACAACATTAGAATGTATGCTATCCCTTGGTCTATCGTGGTGCCTGCAAACACAAATTAAATATTAATTCCCACAACTTATCATCGACATATATATATATATATATATATCATAGATGGTACTAGAGAATGCTTATACAATCAAATGAGCAAAATAAATAAACAAATAAATATATAAAATCAGAGTTTCATTTAGAATCATTGGTTGACGGGTCAAGTTTCGTTTTTTACTATAATATTCTTGTGTCTTAATGGTAATCTAGCTGTCTCTTTAAATAATCACCAACAAGAAACATAGAGTGCCAGCCTTTGATTATTTATTTTGTTTTAAGAAACCGAAACATAGAAACGAGAGGCAAAGTCTGTCGTTGCATATAGTTGAATTCAAAAATTAATCTATATATTACGATTTTCAAAAACGAAAGTAACTTTGATGTCCACAAGTAAGTGCAAAAACGTGAAAGAAGAAAACCAAACCAAAAAGCCATTATTCATAGTTTCATAATTCACACATAGAATAAAACTTTGTGATTAGAGATTAAAAGGAAAATATTGTACCGCTAAATAACATAAAAGGGTTCGATAACCAAGAAGTATTTTATTTAACCCCCCCAAAAAAAAGATGAACAAGGAGAGAGAAAAACAAACCATCGCTAGTGGGAGCTGGAGCCGGAGCAGGGAAGCTGTGATCAGCACGTGCCACGGGCAAAACGACGGCGTAAAGGACCGCAACAATTGCTATCCCTACTCCGAACGACGCATTTGAAACCGCCATTTTCTCCTCTCTCTCTTCTCTATATATATGTATATATCTTTGAAATAAGAGAGAATGGGGAGAGAGAGAGAGAGAGAAGAAAGAGAGAAATAAGGCTCAGTGTGAATGAAAATGAATTTGGAATGCGGTTTGAGAATGGAGAATACGTTTTATATTTATATATACACTGTACACATAGGGATGGAACTTTGAGTTGTAGACGAGAGAGGACATAGTTTCATGCAGGAATATGGGGTCCACCCGCATGTTTAGGGGACCCACCTACCCATGTGACCTTCCATTTTATTTTTCTCTATCTTTGGCCTTCTCTTGATTTAAATTTCTTTTAGGTAGCTTTGTGTTTTTCTTTAAGTGATTTGTAAATTAAGACATAGCTGTAATAGCTAGAGAGACAGAGTGTGCATAAATATATAGCGAGAGAGATTGTGTGGCCACTTGTTGCCAGAAGGGATTGTTCCATTTTTGTGTGTAAGTTATGATTGTAATCTAAGGATGGTATCTTTTCTATTCTTTAGAACCATCTCTTTTGGAGTTTGGTCTCTTTGGTGAACTTTTCAAGTTTTTAAATGTGTGCAGTCTTGTAATTTGTAATGAATTGAGGGGGACGAGGGCAGAGGATTTATTTATGTTTTTATTTATTTTTTATTGAAGCCAAGATAGAGAAATTTTCGTATAAGCAAAGGCATTATATGTATGGGATTTAGACGTATGTACTATGTATAAGTAAATTATCAAGAATCTATAATAAGGATAGAATTGACAGTACAAATTTTCAATTAAGTTAAAGGACATATATGATTAATGATTCTTTGTTTCTTTATTTTTTTTTTTGAAAGTAAAAAGAGATATGAAAAAGGGAAAGGTTTCGGCTATATACTTGGTCTATATCAAATATGGGAGTGGGAATTAGAATTTTAAGGTTTTTTTTTCTTTTATTATTATTTTAACCATGATAATATAAATAATTTTATAAGAATACACACTCGCATAAAAAAGCTGTCGTTCTCATTTGAGAACTGAAAGGACACCGTTAATTTGTTAATTGTCATATATAAGCTACACGTCGTTTATAGTTAAGCAACTAAACGACATATAGTTTGTCTAACTAATCGTTCTTATTCATTTTAGAACGTTGTTTAATTTAGTATAAACGGCAAGTCACCTTCTATAAAATATTAACAACGAGTCAATTTTGTACCAGATAAAATGACATGCAAGTCATTTTTTCACGAAGCAAATACATATCGTTTCTATCTGGTTAAATGATCTGACTTGACTTTGTGATATCAACGACATATCATTTCGAGTAGCTATAAATACATGGCACTGATAGCTACACGTAGTTTTAAGTTACTCAACTACATGTCGTATTGTGATATAAGCGAAACGATACTCAGCAACTATAACTTTCTTGATTTGAGATCTTTGGTCTTTCCACAATTGAACCCATAAGTTCGAAGATAAATACCACTGCAAAATTTTATTCATAGATCCACATGTAAATTTAAGTGCCTGTTTGCATACTATGATCACAAATACACATATTTCCAAACTCCAATGATGATATAGAATCTATATAGACGAAACTAAGGTCGTACAGATACTCTGGCTGGATAGCTTCACACTCTATGCAATGAAACCAGAGTTTGAGTTTGTCGTGCCTCTGTCTCATCAATTTTTGGGCGCTTAGACCAGAAAAGCTCGTGGAGTACTGTGGCCAGAGAAAAGCTCCCATGGCAAACTTCCTCTTCTGCTCGACGCTTCCAGCCGCTGGAAGGCCATATTCTGATAGAAGGCGATCGAGTTTCCATTCAGGCATCGTCTCGTAGTCTGTTTGAGAGTACTTTGGGTAGTGCAGTGGCATCTGAAAGAATCCTTTTCCCTCCCTCTCTTGCTTTCCCTTCTCTGTTCCAATACTAGTAAATGACTCCATTCCTCTCCCTCTCTCTCACAATCAATACACAACAGGTTGTTTCTCTTGTGGTGTTTTAAAGGGTTGGAGCAAAACTGCAGTGAGGAAACGAGGATTCTATTCCAAGTAAAATTTGTTTAGCAAAAAGCAAATAAGTTATAAAACTGGAGTTCAAGAAATGCCCTTTGCCCACGTATAGAAACCCTTGTACTTAGCAACGGGGCGTTTTGGAATTTCATTTCGAACTATGTTGGAGCAGTTGACGAAAGTCGTCATACCACACTTTCCGTTTCTTAATGTCCAAGCTATATTTTGCACCTCTAATATATATAGCTGCATCAAACGTCTTGGTGAACAACCTTGCGGATAATTAGTCAGCAAAATGGCACCACGTCATGAACAAATACATTTCAAAAACCATCATACAATTACAATCCCTCGGGTAACCCTAGTCTAATCTAAGTACATGAAACATAAGTGAAGCGCCAAAGGGTAGGTTGTGATCAAGTATGACTCTTGAATGGTCTCTTCTAGAATGCCACATGTCACTTAAGTCTGTTAGAACGATGCCTCATCACTGTATCACAAACATAAGCATGTTTTTCTGGTTGCCAACCTCGGCTGACTTTTGATCAATCGCGTTTGTGTAATTTTCTTTTTATGAAAAGGTGAGAGTTTCGAGTCTAAATGGAGCTGAGCGTGGTTACTAATAAGACTAAGTTTGCAAACGTGTGAGCTGAGAGTGATTACTGATAAGACGAAGCTTACAAGCACAAGTTTACGTACTTTTATATATGCTAAACATTGCTTTAAAATTTAAAGATGTTCAAAATTATAAGGATCTAACAGAAACAAGAAAATTTTCACGAGCAATATATGTGGACTAGTCGCTAAAAGACAAAATTCCCACCATCCGAAGATAATTACGAAACTTAAAATCAACTGATGCTTAAACCTTGCAATGCTAGTACACAGTTAGACACACGTTAAGCAAGTGTTAGAATAGAACCATCAGTATTAGCATCCTAATATCCACAACCACGTCCTACATTTTCCTTTTCCCTTTTGCCGAACACTTGCTTCCCTAATTCATATGCCGAACTATTTTTACCCATCCTAATATATGTACAAACTGAATAAGAAACCAAAACAGCCCAACTTCATACACAGGAGATAACAGCACCAAAAACGCCACTTTTGGCCAGTATTTCTGAAGTTCTAAATTCAAGTCTCTATAGCATTACTGCAACTTACAGAGCAATCACGGGAGGAAGAAGGGATCCTCTTTGTTCTTGTATATTTCGAAAAGTTGCTTAGAGTAGTTTGTTGCCAGCGATCTACACAGTTTGATGGCCTTCGGATCATACTCCTCCAACTCCTGTTCAGTTTTTATCATATCACCTTCTGCGTCTCCATCGGTAAGAAACTCAGCCAAAGTAGAGCCCCTGGCGTGAGAGGGAAAGTATAATATCAGGAAAGTTAGTGTAATTTATAAAACCAAGGAAACACATCGACTCATCCTTTATATAATACGAACAAGCAAGAGAAATAAGATGGAAATTCATAATTGAGAAAAGCGTATATGTAAGGGTAAGAAAATCTAAGTGATAACTACAGAAGTTCACGAATAAAACTAGATATTCATGAACTCAATCTTATGTTTAAAAAATAACCAGTTAAAACTTTTGAAGGAGAAAGCCTCTATCAACATAAAATTGCGAGTTGTTATAACTAAAACATCTATTTCTTCAACAAAACAAAAGAACATATAAGATTGGAATCCAAAACTGATCAGGTATGATCAAACATTTGAACAATACATCAGCAATTAGCTCTCTACTATTCAAGGTTCAAATTTATACCTGAGAGCATCAAACTTGTTAAACCCACGGTTGTTGTAAAACAATGAGCCCTTAGTGATTTTTTCCTCAGAAGTCTGCTGGCGGTAAAGAGCACATACAGCCTTCATGCACAATTCTGTATCTTTACCAAAAGCAGCAAGCATGTCCGCCTCAAACTCCCACTTAAAACTTTTATCCTTTTTCCTTTGAAGATTAGACAAAATCTCAGAGAAGTCTATTTTGTCATCTGAATGATCTTCTGACTCATCGGAAGCATCATCACCTCCAGAATCATCAGTGTTAACAATAAATCCATCCAGGCTTTCACCTTCACTATCTGAGCCAACCCCATCCGGCTCATCATTCTCAGTGTCCACATTTGTAGGAATTCCTCGACCATATTTAGTTTCAGCTGTATTACTTGGTGAATTTTTCTTTGCCCTACCCTTTCCTCTGCATTTCCTTAACGCCACCAGGCGCCTCCTTGGAGGTGTTAAAGTTCCTTTATCATTGACAACAGCAGAAGAAGCAGTTGCATTCTCAAAGGAGCCCTTTTGATTGAGGCCAATTTCTTGGAGATTCATCCTCTTGAGTCTGCCAATGGGAATATTATCATCACTGTCGTTCTCAGTGTCGGTATCACTCATAACAACATTTGAAGCTCGTTTTCTTTTGGGAGTCGAAACTGGTGGGATTTTTCCTTTGAAAGCAGCTGTATCTTCCACATTATTATGCGAAGAATTTGTTCTCTTCAAATCAACATCAGCAGTCATTCCTTTTTCACAAGTCACACTTCTCCCTAAAGAACAGTCCAATGGATTGACAACTTTTCCACTACCCTGATTGTCAGTAGGCATCTGGACATGGATACTATCAGGTTCCTCATCACTGTCAGCGATATCAACAATACTTAGAGATGCAGGTCTACAACCACCAGGCGTAGATGGAGCCATCTTCTTACTAGGATTCTCTTGCTCAAATGCCAGTTGTTTTCTAGCTCGACGACCGGCAGTAAACTCCACTTCAGACTCAAAATAAACACTCTTTGCTTCTTCCTTGATACAATGACCACCATTATATGGTGTCTTATTTGAAGCTGAACCTGCCACAGTTTGAAAGATAACTTGTTATTGTATGAAACTAACCAATGGTACTCAGGAAAAGTAGATACAAATAATTACCAAAATTCACTTGCATAAGAGATGCCAATGCTAATTGAAGAGTGATCCTTAGGTGCTTGTAAAAAATCATACATTTCCTTACATCAGTTTAAAAGTGGAGGTTAAAGCTCAAGAAAGTATAATAATAACAAGTACAAACTCCTATACTTTCATCTAAACAAGATTTGCAGATATATTCGAATGCTAATAATACATTTGTGGAGTACAATAAACAGATGTATCACATACCTGCTGCTTTCGGATTGACAACCCGTTTACCAGGGGAATGACAGACAGAGCCAATGTCCACTAAATCCACAACTTTGTTCTTGTCTTCCATTGTCTTTAAAGCCAATGGCTCACCTATCGACACTAAATTCTTTTGCGAATGTAACATCCACAACTCCAGTTCTTTAAACTTGTTCTCCCAAGCCTTAGCATCTCTCTCAGCTTTCTTCTTTTCGCATTCCAAAACACTGCTCTCAATCATCAGCTGAGGCACTCTATCTTGATCATCCCAGTCATCCTCGGTCAGATCAACGACTTTCTCCATCGTCTTGGGTCGTCCACAATCTTCCTTAGTTTCATCTTTACCGCAACTAAGACGCTCCTTAAGTTCATCATTCTCTCTCTTCAAAGCCCCTAACTTTTCCTGAGTAGCAAGCATTTCAGCTTCCAGTGCCCTGAATTTGGCCTCAAGCACTTGATACTCAGTCTTCCTCCTTTCAACTTCCAACTCCAACTCCATACACCTGGCTTCAGTCCTCATATTCCTCTCTCTCCTACACCCACAATCCACAAACTCCTTTGATCAAAACCTTTCACAGAGGGGTTTATTGGCTACAAGCCCAACAAAAATCTGAACATCACACATACATTTAATCATATGTCTAAAAACATGGATTTCACAACTTTTATGAGAAACCCACCAAAAAAAAAGTTGGCAAAAACAAAAATCTTTCAAAACCCAGATGACAAACTTCAAAACCTAAACCAGGAAAAGATAATGGAAATGTTTCTGAACTATGTTTCTTTAATTTCTTTTCTAAATTTCTAAAAAGTACCAAAACAAAAATTACTTCATTTTCATGGAACTACTAAACTACTACTCTTACCAGAAAGAAAAGAAAATTTAAGAAACTTACAAAATAACGTGGAGAAGGGCGAGCCTAAAGCTTTTCCATGGGACTAATGATTAGACTTACATGCTCCAATCTCTCTCTCTCTTATTAGGGTATTTCCGAGTTTCTTCTTTCTTGCTGTACAATGGTGGAACCAAAAAGAGAGTGTGTGTGTGTTACCGTTCCGAGTCTGACTTGTGAGCTCTGCCAGCAAATCAGTAAGTCCGAGCTGAGCTTTTTGCTTGCTTGGTACGCTTCGTTTCGGTACACGTATTGCGGTTATACGGTGCGTTTTAGGACCAACGACAGAAAAATAAATAAATAAAGGGTCCCTGCATAAATATTCCTAAACTAGTTACAGCAATTCTGTCTTCGAAGTTTCATTTGTGACAATAAAACATAAAAGAAATGAGAATGATAATAGGAATAAAATGAGAGTAGAAATAAAATAGAAAAAAAATTGATTAAATTGTTTGGTTAACATGTTGAAATTAGTGCTTGAACGAGAATTGTTACATTTGTTTTATTATGGAATGGAATTGAATTAACAATGTATAGATGAGAATACCTTTGTTATTAGAAAATTAGAACAAATATTAAATTAGTACAAAAATTGATTTATTTATTTATTTATGTATTTTTTATATTAGAAAATTTTTTTATTAAAAAAAATAACAATTTTAAATATAGAATAATACATCAAATAGTATATAGTTTGATGTGTTATACAGAATTTCAGAAAATAACAAATCAAACTGTATTCATAATTTCAGAAAATAACATATTAAACTATATACGGTCTAATGTATTATACGGTTTGAGAATTTTATAATTATTTTAAATAAAAATATTTTTTTTGTGAGAAATTAATATTACTCTTCGTATTTTGTATAATATTAATTTCTCACAAAATAAAAGTAATTTAAGGCATATGTGAGCCGGATTAGAATAGATTGGACTTTCGATTCATTTAATATAAGAATCCTAATTCATTTAAGTAGATGAATGATATTTACTATGGAAATTGACTTTCAAGTCTCAAAACTCAAACTAAACAACTGAATTAGACTTTTTTTAGGAATAAGAATTCCATTCTAATGCCCATTCGATCTAACCAAATATCACCTAAATTCCTAAGCTTTCTAATTTAAAATAATTTAATTTCCAAACGGTCTAAATTGTAATCTACTGTTAAATTTCTAACTAAAAACACACATAAAAAGCACGTTGTAGTATCTAAAAATATATTTAAAGAAAAAAATTGAAAAAAAAATCTAAAAGGAAAGAAAGATGTATTAATTATATTTTTATAGGGTTTTTGTTACTGTAAATTTAGAGAAAATATTTCTTTAATTAATCATTTTTATGCTTTAAATTTTAAAATTATCTTTCAAACATACATACATATGCTAGCATGTACTTTTTACATGTGTTTTTGAGAAAAAAAAAAGGTAAGAATAAGCTGCGATTCAGATAATTCAAGAATTAAATTATTACAAATAAAAAAGCTTAAAAGCTTAATTGTAATAATTAAAATGTTGAGGACCAAACTGCAATAGGTTGAGTAATTTAGGGACCACTTGTGCCATTAGCCCATAAATAAATAAGACAAAAGCAAAGCAAAAGCACTATTCAGTCAAATTGCAGAAGAAAACTAGGGACGGTAAAAGGACTCGGAAAAAGAAAATGGCGACGAAAGCTCTCAACTTTCTGGGACGATATACCATTCTCAGTTTGAGAAAACAGTTGAGGTCGTCAATGGGAATGGGAGTGTCGTTTCGGGGCCTCTGTACGCGTTCAGGAGAGGAGTTGGAGCTGAAGGACTTCATGGAGTACATGGATTCTCTTAAGAACTACGAGAAATTGGGGGTCCCTAAAGGTGCAGGGACTGATTCTGATGATGGGTTCGATCTGGGTCGGATGAGAACGTTAATGGAGCTACTAGATAACCCTCAATCCCGCTTCAAGGTTCGACCTTTTTTTTTTCGGTGGCTTAAAGGCCTATTCTCTGTTTGGTTAGGATTTTAAGATTTTTGCTTGGGTTCTTTAATGGGTATTGGAGTTTACATTGGAAATTTTGGTGTAAGATAGGACTGAGTAAGTTGGAATGGCGTAGATAACTCAGATAAAGCTTAAACTTTTATTTATTTATTTATTTTTCCTATATCATGAACTCCGTTTTCTCAGCAACCACGAGTGAAATTCACGTAATATATTTTATTGGAGTAAATCCGTAGTTTACATTCGCCTCAGCTAACCAAGAACAGTGCCAAAATTTTATCTTGTTGAAGTGAGAATAGAAAACGGATGTCACCAACTCACCATCTTTTAAAAGAGTGAAATCTTTACCTTTTCGTATTTACTTTATATATATATATATATATATATATATATATATATATATATATATATATATATATATATATATATATATATATTGTCGAGCTTGAGAAATATGTGATTAACGAGCAGAACAGCAATTTTAGGCGATTCACATTGCTGGGACCAAAGGAAAAGGATCTACTGCTGCATTTATCTCCAACATTTTGAGGGCAGAAGGGTATTCAGTTGGTTGTTATACAAGGTGTTGTTATACATTGATTGTTAGTCTCCACATGTTTATTTATGTTCAGTTGATCTGCTCTTTCCCTTGTTTCCTTTTCGTCACAATTTTCTGAAGTAGGATTCATATTCTCAATGCAGCCCGCATATCCTAACTATCCGCGAACGTATGACATTGGGAAGATTTGGGGAGCCAGTGTCAGCAAAGACCTTAAATTCTCTTTTTCATCGGATAAAAGAAATTATTGATCGGGGAAGGAAACTTGAAAATGGGCGTATAAGTCATTTTGAGGTATTAATTATACAATATGGATTCTGTTTGATTTGACAATTGTCTTTTTACTTCATAAAGAAAATATTAGAAGTATTGTTGAGAAACTGTGTAGCTTTGCCCGAAATATATATTTAACTTTGAGTCAATTGATGGTCTTATTTCTAAAAGTTCAGGCTTCAAAAGTTAATTCTAGATGTAATTGGTTGCTTTCCCTATGTGTCTTCCTAGATGTCCTCTTTCTACCTCGGATGTAATTGACTGTAGCAGCATTGATTCACATTTCTTACTACAAATATCAGATGGCAATGAGTTCACGTTGGGAACTTGATTTTATGACATCCAAGATTTGATGTCCAAATTGAATTACATTGGCAACTAGGAAATTTGCAATGTTGAATTCCTATAAGCATTTGCTATATAATGATCTGATTGTGATTTGTATAAATTAATGTAGGTTCTGACTGCTACAGCATTCAAACTATTTGCTGAAGAGAATGTTGACATTGCAGTTATTGAGGTGATTTGTTTTCTGTCATTTATTCAGATACCCAAAATGCGTTTCTGGTGATCATAAATACTTTCTTGTGTTCTCTTTGAGAATGGAATCCACTTGTGTCTCAGCAGAAAGAATTTTCTGAAGGCGCTTGATATTACTAATTTTGTTTATGTCATATGTAGTAGGCTGGGTTGGGGGGTGCACGAGATGCAACCAATGTTATCTGTAGCACTGGACTTGCTGCATCAGTTATTACTACGATTGGTGAGGAGCATTTGGCTGCACTTGGAGGTTCTTTGGAAAGCATTGCAGTGGCAAAGTCGGGAATTATTAAAAGCGGCTGCCCAGTTAGGTGGTTCTTCCTTTGAAGTGTTATAGAATTTAATTTAATAGAAGATATTGGATTCTCCTAGGAGTTATCTTCCTATAGAATGAGCAGTAGAGACGAAATAACGAAAGAGAATAGAAACAAGTAGGATTTCTTAATTGCACAAATTGGACATTCGAGAGGTCCAAACTTTCCCACAAATGAGCTTAGTATTCACTAACAAAACTGAACTGAACTTATATCAGCCCCTCCAATACCATTTATAAGCACTTACTTACCTAGCTAATCAAGAATACAACTAACTCACTAACTAACTAACCTCCCTTCATTACCACCTATTCTAGCTAAGTAACAAACTCTAACTAACTACCTAAACCAGCCCATAATTGGGTACTTATCATTATCCTACTTGATGTTATAGAACTTTGTTTTTTTGTTCAATTATGTAATTATATCCTGATTTTTGTTCTTGTATTTATTCTTCTTCTTTTTTTTTTTTCAAAAGATTTTTATTTATTATATTGACCCTGTTGAGTGATTTAAACTTTCAGGTGGTGTTGGGTGGGCCATTTCTCCCGCATATTGAGAAAATTCTTCGAGATAAAGCATCCTTGATGTCTTCACCTGTAGTATCAGCTTCTGATTGTGGACAGCGAAGTAAAATCAATGGCATTAGCTTTGTTGATAGTAGACCTTGCCAATCTTGTGATATAGTGATACAAGCTGAGAGGGACTTAAATATGGTATGAACTTTTATTTTCTTGTATGATTGGCATGGTATTGAATAAGTGGCGATCGCCCAGAGTTTTTGGTGTTGATTCTTTGGAGCTTTTATGAATAACTGATAATCATACTATTTATTCAGTCCTTCGAGTTGCTCGATTTCAAATTGTTTATGCTTGGAAGTCACCAGCTTCAAAACGCAGTCACTGCCACTTGCACAGCAGTTTGCCTTCGTGACTTAGGTGAGAGCATCTTGCTTTCCTTTTCTCTGCCTTTTTCTTTTTTTTTTTTTTTGTTAGACATAATTTCTTACATGGATTGAAGTGTATGTGTCAGGAATAGATTAGAACTTTGTTCAGCTGAGGACTTGTAGTTCATAAATACTCTGTAGACTGACCTCTATTACACTAGTTCACTTACAGAGGATAAATCTCTGGAATACCGTCTGATGATTTCTAGATACTTCAGGATGGAAAATTTCGGATGGATCTATTAGAACCGGTCTAGAGAATATGTGCTTGCTTGGAAGAAGTCAATTCTTAACTTCAAAGGAAGCTGAGGCGTTGGGACTATCTAATGCAATGATGATGCTGGATGGAGGTTCTTGCTTATACGTGTTACTTATTGCCTGAACTCTAATATTAATGTTTCCCTCGTGGACACACTTTTTTCTGTTTTTTAATCATTGCATAGCTGCATCTCTTATGGTTCCCTGATATGTTTTTCAGCCCACACTAAAGAATCTGCGAAAGCATTGGTAGATACTATACAGATGACTTTCCCTGGAGTGCACTTGGCTCTTGTGGTCGCAATGGCCAGTGACAAAGATCATTTAGGATTTGCGAGAGAGTTCCTTTCAGGTATTGTAATTAGCAATTATATGCTTTTCCCTGTTGTGGTGGGTTGATCACAAAGACCAACCTCTTTTTATAGATAGGGTTTATAGTTTCTTGTTGAGTAATTATGGTAAATTTTCAATTCCATTCGTACTTTTTCAAACACAGGTTATTTTCAAGTTATATGTAGAATAGTGCATTAAAGTTGTGTTCTAGATTTAATCCTGCGTGCGTTGTAAATGGGAATTGTGGTCTTTGCTCTATGTTATTGAATTCTGGCCCAAATATTTTATGGAAAGTGTGCTAATATACTTGATCGCCACTTATCAGGTGCACAAATAGAGGCTGTCTTTTTGACTGAAGCTAGCATTGCTGGGAGCAAATCTCGGACAACTTCAGCTTCTTTCTTGAAAGATAGCTGGATCCAAGCTTCCGAAGAGTTGGGAATAGCTACTCTTCCTGAAAAAATTGCTGAACCCCAAGAGTTACTCAAGGATCAAGTTGATGGCTGTGCAAGACTTCTGGAAAACAAAACCTTTTTGGCCGCCGAGGCTTCACTTTTGTCTTCGATAAAATTTGCAAATCAGATTTTGAGAGTTAGGATGGGGAATGAATTAGGCATTATTGTAGTCACAGGATCTTTGCATATTGTGTCATCGGTGTTAGCTACTCTTCATTGTTAATTTATTTATTTCATTTTCCCTCTTCTGTGACCGCCCAAACACGTAAATCTGCATCGACAATAGAAACCAAATTTTGTTTGTCTCTGATTTTAATCTGTATGTATTTGTTACATTGTATGGGCAATCAAAATGGTACTTTTGACTTACTGTCTTTACTCCGTAGTCAATCTACTAGTTAATTACTGACTTTACTTTTGACCAACTAAACCTCAATTTAAGAATACAAGTTACAATTAGGAGGTGCTCACCTATCTATGCACACTAAAATTGGTTATTATCCAAAGAAAAAGGTCATCGACTAATTGAATGTATTGTGGAACATAGAAACCGATCCAATCCAACTCAATTGTAGAGAAATTTAAGTGTATGTTCAACTTTTAAAATTTTGTTAAATTTAAGTATATGTTCAACTTTTTAAATATTGTTAAGTATATGTCCAGATTTGAAATTTATAGTTATATGTTCAACTTTCAAAAAGCTATATTTTTGTTTTACCATTTTGTCCTTAATTAAATGCTCTTTTTTCTGTTTTTTTATTTTCCCATTCTTGATTTCTTCTCGTGTTTCTGTCTCTCTCTCTCTCTCGTTCTTTTTTTCTCTCTAATCTCACTTCTTTCGCAATTGATCTTGTTTATTCTTCTTCTTGAATCTCCATTATTCTCTTCAGATTTCCAACATATCTCTATTGTTTCTTATATTTTCTCTCTCTCTCCAACGTTATTTGGTTTATCGTCATCTTCTCTAGCATTGTTTGATTCATCTTCTCGGATATCCAGTGTTTTTGGTGATTATTCTATTTTGAATTGGTCGAATTGTTCTAGACTTTAATCTTGTGTAAGTATAGTTTTGTTTCTTGATCTTGAGTTGATTTTATTCTATATTAGTTTTAAGGATTTTTATTTTAATTGGTAATTTATGTTATAATCAATGTTAATTCAACAATAAATTTGTTTTTTTTTTGTTAGGTATAAGTAGCTTTTTGTATAATACTATGTGTTGATATTTTTTTTTAGTAATTGGTAATAGTTTAATAGTTTAAGTAGTATGTGATTTTTGTAGTGGTATATGTGATTTTTTTTTTTGTAGTATATGGTATTATTGTTCATTAGATTTTTTGTGGTAATGGTTCATCATTTTTTTTCAATCACGATACATATGATTTTTTTAGTGCTCTATATGATTTTTGATGTGGTATATGGGTATATTGTTCTCTAGTTGTTGATTGATGGAGATTTATACATTTCTTATCATGATATATATTATTTTTATCGTGGTTCATTATGTTCCTGTTACGTGGTTATTGTTGACATAGATGTTCAATATTTTTTTTTTAATTTGGTATGAGCATTATGTTCGGTTATTGTATTTTTGGTTTTTGTATATATATTTTTTTCTTGGGTAAATGTTTTTTCTTTTGTTTGTTTTATGTGGTTCAAATGCTTATGTACCTAGTATGGAGAATCATGCACTTAGTTTATTTTTTTTATATACCTATTGTAACTATTGTTTTTAATTTATTATATTATTCTAGGGATGCCAGTAATATCCATTATTATTCGTTATAATGGTTCGTGGGACGAGTATAAAAAGTATGTTGACTTTAGGTTCACTAATACTTTGGTTAAAGAAAGGACAACCTATTTAGAATTTGTAAAAATTTCTTTTCAATGGGCCTTATCTAAGTCTTTATTGATTGAGACATATAATCCATTTGTTTGTTGAAATGAATTATAATACTTCTGAGAATAATCTTTTAGAAATTAAAATGATAGTGAATTGAGTTGGTTCTTATATATGATAAAAGATGATAATGCTATGAAGTATCATCTTTTCATTATTTTTGATGAGGTACCTCTAATAAATGTTGTTGTAAGCATTCCTATGATGGTTTCATCTTCTTTAGGTAAGGGTTTATGTGTGTTGAGGGTAGTTGATATTCATCACGTATTGATTCATATACTATTGAGTTTGGTTCATCTTCTAAATCTAGTGGTTCAATAAGGACGTTTGAGGTTGCTTCTTCTTCTCGCAACGCCAGAAGCTCAATTACTTCTTCTGTTTGACTCCTACTCTTGACAATTCTCTTGACTTTGATGATGTTGAAGGGTACCTAGTGGATCTCAATAATTTGGACGAGCTAAAAGAAAAATACATATTTTCTAATACGAAGATGTTACAAAAGGCTCTGAGTATGAAATAGTAAAGTCTAGCTCGGATAGGCTTTCGATTAGGTGTAGTAGTTTAAGTTGTTCATAGTCTCTTTATGCTTCTAAGTATAGACAAGTTGGCTTGTGGATGATTCGAAAGTATATTAGTGAGCATACTTACTCATTAGATATATTTGTCTAAGACCATAAGCAGGCCACTAGCAAACTTGTTTATGCGTGTATTTTGGACAAGATTAAGGAAGATAAGAGTAGACAAATTATTCCCTAAAACATCACTGATTATATGCATCTGGAGTATCATATAAATATTAGCTATTTTAAAACTTAGATGCTCGGAAACTTGCATGTACTGTTATTGATAGTCATCCAGAGGAGTCTTATTGTTTGATTCCTTCATATCTCGTAGCTTTAAAGAGTTCAAACCCAGGTATGTTATTTTTCAGTTCTATTTTTTCATAGTACATAGTTTTTTGTGTTAGGTATATGGATTTTCTAACTTGATACATGTGTATATGTATCTACTGAACCAGTAGGTGTGAGATTTCATTTTCTAATGTTGGTTTCTTTATATAAGTTCATATACTGATTATGAAGTTGATAAAAATGAGAATTTCTCGTACCATTTTATGATATTTAAAGTTTCTATTAAATGTTGGCATTATTGTAGGTCGATTATATTAGTTGATGCGATCTTTTTGACATTGCATTTCCGTGGTGTACTATTCATTAAATCTCCAAAAGATGCAGATAATCATATTTTCCCCCTAAGCTTTGGTGTTAGTGATTCGAAAAAATAATTAATTTTGGCATTAGTTTTTCAAGCATTCGAAGAGTGCCATAGGTGTTTGTTTGGATTTGGTGATCATTTTGGATCATGGTATTTTGAATACTATACCACTTGTATATCTAGAGGCTGAACACGTTTATTGTATGTATCATTTGTTGAATAATTTGAAGACTAATATGAAGTTTCTTACTAATGATAAATTGTTCGAAAAGTGTATGAATGCATACATTAAGTCTAATTTGGATAATTTTATGCGTCAAATAGGCGAAATCAAATCAGATGTTCATAAATACTTATCAGAAGATGCTGAATATGAGAAATGGGCTTGTTGCTATGTTACTAGAAGAAGATACAATACTATGACGAGTAATATATCTGAAAACATGAATTCAACTTTGAACCATAAGCTGAAAAGTCAAATTCATGCTTTCGGATATACTTGACAAATATCTTGCTCGACTCAAAGTCAAATTTATACTTTCGGATATATTACTTGTCATTGTATTGTATTTTCTTCTAGTAGAATAGCAGTGAGTCCATTTCTCATATCCAACGTCTTATAAGTATTTATGAACTCTTGGTTTGATTTCGACCATTTGATGTATAAAATCATCAAAACCAGAATTGACGTAAACTAGAAATGAAGCATAAGAAATAGAGCGAAATAGTTCAAATTGAAAAAATTGGTTAAAAGATATTGAACAAAAAGAAAGATGCAAAAACAACGAAAAGAAGATGTAGGGAGATTCGATCAAAAGAACAAAGGGACTAAGGAAGTTTAAATTGAAGAGATAAAATGGAATGAAATATGGAGCGCATGAGAGATGGGTGTAAAAAAAAATTTATTAGGTTATCCTTTTTAATCTTTTTATTAATAAAAAGGGTTTCATGATATACTACTGGGGTACTGTTAATATATTTTTCAGGGCATGTTTACTAGTATATAATTGACAGAAATATAAGAAAACCAAATAATCTTTTCATTTTCCTTTTATATTTTCACAAATCAATTAAAAGTATGTGAAAATAAATCATAAGATTTCCACTCATTTTTTCGAATTCCTCGATTGTCTTTTCACTCACTGAATTACAATTAATTTAATTGATTACGGATTATTAATAAACGTAGCCTAAAAATGGAATAAAACGAGAGCCGGCTAGAAAAGAAGGGAGGGAATCTTGCGGGCCAGCCAATACCCACCTCTTATTCTGTGATACGCTTACTGTTTTTGGCAGCGTTTGGTCAGCCGTGTTTGTATTTTTATTTCTGCTATAAATGTTGCAATTTCATATATATTATAGGACCGCAAACAATATATTTACATCAACTAATATTTATAAAAACTGATCATCACTTCTGTTTTCTCTTTTAATTCGGGTAATTATTGCTGGAACTCGTTTTGCATGCCAAGAATTTATTACTTCTGCAGGAAATCATGGTATTTATGGGCATTTAATTCGTTTTGTTGGTTTAGTATTTCTAAGCTGCATACTTGGACTGCAGCGCTATTTTCCTGAATCAAAATAGGATATTTTGGTGTCTAGTTTTGTGCTTACTATATTTATATCTCTTCATTACTACAAATTATCATTTATTTAATATTTTTGCCCAGCCAAACAAAACGCAACAGGCACTAATCTAATTTTTTTTAATCTATACATATTATGTATTATTTTAGCCGATTAAAATTTATCATATATATCTTTTTATAATAAAAAATAAAAAATAATAATATTAATAATATTTTTTTTCATATACATTATTATACCCATTAGATCACTATTAAATGTTGATCTAATCCCTAAAAAAAAATACCTATATATAAGTAAAAAAAAAATACCTACTAAAATTGAAAAAAATATGAAAATAAATTACATTCAATCTTGTCCGGAGCTTGTTTTATCTGGTAAATATCTATTTGTATGCTCAATGCCTTGAGCATAACCAGTGTCACACGTTAATTGATATCCTAAAACAATCTTTATCCCTATACACATTTTATTTGAGCTCATGATTAATATTTATCGAAACTTTAAAATATAATTGCCAAAAACTGATTCTCGGAATTTTTTGAACAGGAATATATTAGACGAGGGAAATCTATATGTTCTCTAGTGTTTTCAAAAAATTGATAGCTAATAATTAAGATCCCCCGGCCAGGTGTTTGAGACAACATTCTTGTGTGGTACAATACATCTTGATTTCTAAGAGCGCTCCTACAAAACCAGGGCAACTTATAAACAGTATACCTCATAGGTCACCATCAACGAGAATAGGAATTGCTCATTCAAATTTCTGTTCGTAAATAAAAGCATACAGTGTAATTCAAGGCTCCACTAATTAATTCTCCTGAACATGATACAAGTTCAAACCATCGTGGTAAATCTATCATAGCTTAATTACATAATTAGAGAGTACTTAAAAGAGTGATTTTACGCATTTGAAATATTTTTAAATCAGTACGCAATTTAAGATTTTAGTTGCGGTAATTAATTGGTAATAAACGAGTGCTAATGCCTAGTTGCAATCTTTTAAACACTTTTTCCTATTATCTTTAAAATATGAGATATTTTAGATTAAGCAGCGCAACACGAATATGCGAAAGAAAAAGCAGTTGACACTAGACTCTTCTTTGTAATATGTACAAAATGGAGGAATAGAGACAAAAAGGTCAGGGAAAAAGAAAGAGCATCTTTCTTGACCACAATGAGTACTCGTAAAATTTTTGTCACTGAGGGACCCACATCTACTTATATCCAAACATTTACTCTCAACACTTTGCTGCGTGAGTGTCACTGCTCACGTCTGCTATTGGTAGTTGCATGTTGCAGTTATGATATAAATTAGTTTGTCCAAAGCTCATTATTTATCTTCCCAAAAAATATTATAAGTAAGTCTTCAATCAAATATTTAATTTATTTATTTGTTAAAGAAGCCGTATGTGCATGCGGTACGAAGGGTTTCAAGTAATAATGGTATTGTTCCGTAAAAATCAATATATTTTGATATATTATATATAAAAAATGTTCATTTTTTTAATATTTTTTAAAATTCAACTATTTTTGACTGTATTTAAAAAAATGATTATTTTATAAATTATGAATCCAAAATTCAGTTATTTGACTAGAAAGCTAAAAAAAAAAAAATAGTTAAAATATGTATGAGATCCGTATTCTTTAGAGAATGTGTGAAAAAAGAATACAAAAATAAATTATGCAACCCGCATTTATAGAAAGAAAAAGCAAGAGATGGGGGTTTAAAACAATCCCTTTAAGGGTGTTATTCTAGCCCTCACTGCATAATCCAACTATGTTGTGTGTTTATTTTAACCCATGTATAGAAAGGGTTAAAAAAAGAAAGGTGGTGTTCTTTGTTTTCAGATAGAAAACTTGGCGTGGTTGCATGAGTTGCATGCATATAATTTGATGTTAAGTACGTACTATATTTGACTGCTCTTTTCTTAAATTAAAAAACAAACATAGGAAATTTAATCTTTTCAATTTATTATGAACAATCCTTTTATGTCCTTATTAACAAGATCGTATGTATCCTTATCACCTTATGGAAATCAAGGTAATGCCATTGCCATTTAGTTCTTGGATATTTATGTACACAATATAATATAGACATATATGATTGAATGATTTCCAGAAATTTTATATATAAGTGTGAATGTTGAATATTGTAACACCGAGTATAGAGAGGTGGAAAAGGGGGGCTGCACCCAATTCTTCAGGCTTTAGCCCTTAAAGGGGTTGCAGGACAGGGATCGGGACATGACATACGAAATCTAATATGCAATGAAGAAGGTGGGTCCCACACGGCATCCTTCAGATTGCAACCACTCAGTTCTCGAGAACTCCCGAAGATCTCGACCCCCACCTCCCACCCTCCTTGAACGACGGCCAATTTGGGGGCTTTGCATTTTACGTGTTTGTGGAAATGCGTGAGAGGGAAGAAAAAAAATCACAAGTACTTCATTTCAAAACAAAATTTTTTTAGGCTGAGATGATGATGATGATGATGATGATGATGATGATATGAAATGAAAGCGAGTTATGTTTTGCTCATATATTCCGTGGGCTGCTATTCAATGATGTTTTTTTTAATCTTCGATTTTCGGCTGGATTCCCCAAGTGAATGAAGCTTTTAATGGAGGACCTCAATTTAAAGGGTGTGGGCCCCAAATGGGCAACTTTTAAAATCTGTTTTAGAATTTTGTCCCACATTCCCATTCATCTTTGTAAGGAGGCTATAAATGATGACTCAGAGTACTCTTTTGCTTTGCATCTATGGACAAAAACTTGTTCGTACATTGCTTATCTGTTTATCTTAGTAGTTCTTAATATGTTATATTTTTACGTGTTAAAATCTCTGTACCATTCATATAGTGAACGGTACATCATAATATCATATAAATATGAACAACTAAAATCAGTTGATTAATCATATAATAATATGATATGCAAAAGAATATTCAATATCTAAAATGTTCAAAAACTTATTTGATCAACCTATACATCCGGTACTAGATAGGTATGTTGTACGTGTTATAGAGCTTAGAGTACAGAGGGAGAAATTATATCACTAGCCCTGCCATGTAATTAAATGTCATTTATTTTAAAGCAAGAGCTGGGGGGATCAACCTACAATGATGGAGAGGCTTGGATGATCAGGACATAGGAATTCTTAGCTAGTTAAATGCGACAAAAGGAAAAAAACAAGAAAACAAAAAGAGAAATTAAAAGTACTGGACTCGCTCAAGGCTTTGAATGTATGTGTAGTTGTTTTAGTGTTTTGAAGGTTAACTTCGCAATTAATAGAGAGATTGACTATCTTTTTGTGACACGTATTTTTTACTCAAAATCTTTTGAAAGCTCTAAGAAATGATTGAAAAAGAGCGTTAATATTAGGTTTAGCTAGTATAATGGTTGTTTATTCTTCGTACGCTCATGATTGTAGGCTAGAGAATTATTTCTTGTATATTAAGCATTATTTTTTACATGTCTTTCTTATCTTATAGCACTGCCGTGGTTTTTGTTCCAACACTCGTTTTATATGTGGACATATATATATATATATATATATATATTAATAAGATAGGTCCAATATATAGGAAGGATAAGTTCAAAACATATTATTAAAAGCTTATAACATGTACGTACAGTTAAACTCATGATCTCTTCCAGTTCTGCAGATATTATGGTAAAGTATTTATTTGATATTAAAAAATTTTAAAGTCATAAATAATTAATATTATACGATTAAGGCAACATTATATATTTTTACCAACATTATAGATTTTTACCAATATTGAAGTGTGTGTGAGTTTGTTTGACAAGTGAACAAACAGAATTGGTCGGGCAGTAGCGTAATTGATCCAATTTAGCTCCTCACAAATCACAATCTAGAAGG
This sequence comes from Parasponia andersonii, assembly GCA_002914805.1. NCBI lineage: Eukaryota > Viridiplantae > Streptophyta > Magnoliopsida > Rosales > Cannabaceae > Trema > Trema andersonii. The sequence goes on from JXTB01000250.1 coordinate 256,592, forward strand.
AGAGACAAGGCTGACAGACAGAGCGGTGGTTGAGGATGTAAATGTGAAAATTGACGGCTGAAGGCCAAAATGTGGTCTCATATGGGGGAAAGTAAATGAGATGAAACAAATGACAGAAGAATAGCCAGTTATATAATATTATACGAATCCCCTTTTCACTCTAAACTCAACTCACTCCTTTCTATTAAATAATAACAAAAAACATGCATTAAGTCCCTGGCTACAAATGAGGAGAGAGAGAATCTTGTGTTACTAAATTGATTTTAAAAGAGTTGTGTCTGAGTTAGGGATCATCGTAGGCACGGAGATGCCGTGTCTTCGCATTGAAGGCCAACCTAGCTTCATATCATAATTGTAATGAATACATCTAACTCTTAATTTACTGTGATACAAATATATATATATATATATATATATATGTGTATATATATGTATGAATATCCGTGTCATCATGAATTAAACATACCCAACTTGTACACAATCTTGCGGCCTCATCATCTTCGTCTTCATACCTTCCTCTCATTTATTAGTTAATTAATACTCTCTCTTCTCCCTCTTTTTTATTTTTTATTTTTTCATAATCCATGGGCTGATGCATATCCCTCTAACTAGCTAGGAACGTACTAACTGACAGCACTCAAACTAGCTAGGGAGTACAATAGTTTCTTTTAAGTATATCATTTTCATTTGATTATTACTAAATCAAAAAAATACCCGCAAAGAAATATGTTTGTTAATCAAGTATTTTCTGAGCTTGTCAACAACGGAGATTTTGTCAACAACGAACTTAGAAAATTTGCAAAATGTGATTTATATGTGAAAATAGTTGATAAATCAAAGCAAATAAACAGACAAAAATTTTATAGTAGTTCAGTCTCAAAAAAAATGAGCTTACGTACATTGTTCTTCATTATTTTCTGGAGAATTACAAGAGTTTCTTTAAGTCTCAAGGTGAGAATAGAGAGAGCATTACAGAATGTAGCGAAGTATTTTTTTTATAACAACACTGAACTTCCTTCATATAGGTACGGGTAGCTTAATGTTTCCCAATTGTGAAACTGCGTAAGTGTGTAATCAGAAAATACAATTCGAGTAACAATATAATTGGGTAATAATTTACATGGAATGATTGGTCGATCTCCATTTAGAAACTTATTTCCCTTTCTTTGTAGATTACCCTTTTGATAAAGTTTGATCTAGTTTCCTTTTTATACTGGTCGTACTTAACTCATTCGGAGGAAGTCGCACTTCGATCAGAAAAATTCACACGCGTCCTGATGCGTTCAACTCGGTTGCTAACTTTCCTTTTTTTGGCATTGACGAATATATAGATTTTAGAACGCACAACAATTGCCCTCCAACTCCATTAGATTTTTAGGACAAAATAAGGCTTTTTTTCTCTGATAAGTGCAAGCTTAAGAATGCGACATTATGAGGTCATCTTGAAACCCTTGAAGAGTCACCAATTCTTAAATCCTATCTTTCCAGAACCATGTGTATTTTTTCCTGACAGACGTAACTACGTGTCACTTTTTTTCAGGAGATTAGCAAAGCTCAAGAAGACTTCTCTGTTTTTCAAGCAGACATGATGATAGCAATGACGTCAGCTGTTATTTCAAATCGAGACGTTTCAAACCAAGACTCTTCATATTTCGAAAAATACTCATTTAATTTCGAAAATTAACTTCCGCGTGAATTTCGGCCATTAGATCCGAAAATTAAATGTCTTGATCTACAGCTATGATTTGATGATGCTTGAAATATATATCAAGAATCCATCTGTCTTCTTCTTCTTTCATTTCTTCTGAAATCCAAAATATCTACAAGACAGAAATCCTCTCGGTGCCCCTATTCGCTCTTCAGCTCACCCAAACTCACCATCTTCTCTGGTAAAGTCATCACCAAAATCTCTCAAGCAACATCTCAGTTTTTCAGTCTCCGAAAAAGGCATATATTCTCTTTCTCTTTTTTATTTAAAGAATCATTGTTCTTCGATTTTCATAAGACCAGAGAACTCTTATCTTATTTAGAATGAACTATGAATCACATAGAGCTTATTTTTAGAAATAGAAAGATGAACCGTAGAGCATGAATAATCTGAACATAAATCCATCCCCATATTCAGATGAACTGAAAATAGGCATATCTCAGAATTTCTCCATGAATTTAACGAATAAATTAATTTTACACGATTGATAGACGAACTTATAGGAGAAATCTAAGATCTAAAATCCGACATTCGAAAACCAAAACCAGTCATAGAATTAATAAACTGAGTGACGAATTATGGAAGAGTTGCTCGAACAATTTTAGACGAATCTATAGATTGATTAGAAAAAAATTCGATGAACAGTTTGTTATCGGTGCAATCCTAAGGTTTGTGGCCCCAAATTGCTCGTATATAGTGAGTATACCTGATGCTCGCATAAGACTAAATACATCCCATGTTTTTCTTTCAGATGTCTAGTAACGAGGAACTTAGGGAAGGGAATGCGTTCTCAGAGAAATTGTCATTCTCCAATGCAAGCACTAGCTTTATAGATCTCGAGGACTATCTTGAGCCACAACCTGAAGTAGAAATAACTAGGACCAGGCAAAGTAGTCCTCGTATAGGCGACCTCCCTTAAGACAATGGCCTCAGCATATTAGGGATGCCCCTGCATTCGTAAAGGGTAATAACTACGTAGAAGGAGAATGGTCATATACCGATATAAAGATGAGCTGTACAATAAACAAGCTCGAAAAGATCGTATGCGATTACAAAATCAATGTCCCCTTTCGCCTACCCACATAGTTCAATCGACCACACACACCTCCTTGTGGAACCGCCTCATTCTTAGACGCAGTTCTTAGATGTGGTGTCCACCTTCCACTTCATCCATATATCAAATCGATCATCGATTATTATGGAGTTGTGCCCTTTCAACTAACCCCAAATACATATAGATATATGATAGGTTTGTACATATTATACCATAAATTATGTTTAGAATCCCCCACCCCTGAAGAGTTCACTCGGTTCTACCAAGTGAAGTCGAACCCATCAGATTTCTGCTTCTTCTATGCAAGCAAGTGGTCGAATCAAGCAATAAAAACTATCCATAGAGTCCGCAATAATATGGGAAAATAGAAAAATCCATTTTTTCACATTGACTATGCAGATAATGGCTTCTTTCAAAAACCTAGTAGGTAACTTTCAGCTTATAGCTTACTCTATATAAATATAATCGCATTCATATGTTATCGTAGAAAACAAGGAATGTCCAGTACTTTCCAAAGAGCAGCTCACAAGAGTGTACAAAATAAACGACCTTCCAATCAAAGAATTTGATTGGAAGAAGCTTGGAAAAACCAAAAACCTAGTCTTTTGCTGACTGTTCCAAAATGGATTCATTCTTCCATACTCTGCCAACCATCCAACTAAACTCTCGAGCTCGGAAAAGAAACAGAGGAAACAAAAAGAAGCGGGTGCCTCATCTTCATAACCTAGGAAATGAAAAGCACATGCTTCTCCTACTGTCCCAGAACCACCATCTCCAAAAATTCCATCACCACCAATTTCTCAGCCGCAAGAGGGTATTTTTTCTATTATTCCTTCTCTTTGTCGCATTACATACCTCGCATGCTAACTAATCATATTTGTACAAAAATGATAATCGACAGCAGACTACGAGCACCCCTTCAATACTGGGGTTAATGGCAAAGTCCAAAACATCAGATAGCACACCTCCTCCCTCGACAAAAGAGAAAGAGAAGGTTGACACCTCAAAGAAGTGAAAAGTTGCATTCGAGGATGTCCTTATAAGCTCACATCCTCCTTAGCCTACTAAAATTGTGAGCCAGCCTAAGCCATCCAAGGAAACAACCACTTCTTCTGGGGGATCGAGCCAGGCCAACAAGGACGAGGAGTTTCTCACACTTCTTTGCCAACTGTCAGAAAAAGCTGGCTTAAGCGCGGCCTTCATCAACCATTTCACTTCTGAGGATGGTTGGGAGAGGATGAAGTGATGACCAGTCAAAGTTATTTTCAATACTGTAATGAGGATATTGGCAAACGTAAGCATCTTCTATCTTCACTTCTTTAGCGCACTTTTCTTGTACTGATGTGTGTTATATTTTTAGCCTGCTGTAGCTGCTATTTTGATGTATGACCCGATCCTTGAATACATGAAGAAGGGCAAAAAGATCAAAGAAATGTCCCAGGCATTCGAGGACTTGAAGAAGACTCGCAAGGAAGAGAAAAATTCCTTCAAATCGAAGAAGCAACAACTGCACGAGGATCTGGCCAAGAAAAAGCTCGAAAAAGAGAAGCTCGAGGAAAAAAAAATTAAAGAACTTGAGAAAACCATCTCCGAGCATCCGAGTGCTCTGAAAGAGGCGACAAAAGAGGCGGCTCGCAAAGTTGTAAAAGAGTTCAGGGCCACTGAAGGTAAGGAGCTTGAAGAAAAGGCCAGTGACATTACCTCGCCAATCATAATATACAACATTTTTTGCGAACATCCAGATTTTGACTTTTCTATCCTCGGTGAAGATGTGGTCGAGCTTGTTCAGAGCTGGAAGGAAACCAAAGCTGCAGAAGAAGCTACAAATGGTGGAGCGAGCTCATCTGCATAATAGAATTTTTTTTTTGTCAAATGTTTATTCCTGCAAAATAATTAAAACACATTGCATTGTAATATAAAGATGCATAATTTAACAAAGTAGTCAATCACCAGGTGACTGATCGGTATGCTTTTATGATTTAAATCGAACTAACTTAAAATGGATTTTAAGTATTAGGATAGGTTAGGTCGCTTAAGAAAATAGCAAGTATGAATGATGCAAACTCAATACTATTTTTCAGAAGTTCCACGACAAAATAGAATATAGCAATATATAACATCGAACAACGAATATTTTGCTTAGTTATTTTGTTGTTTGAGGAGGGAAATTGCATAATAGGATATGCTATGGCATGAAGCGAGGAGAAAAATCCTAAGATTTTAAGAAATTGTAGAAATTTGGCGATCTAAAATTCCAACCCCTCTAAATGAACGTTTACATAGTCCCTTAGGAAGCAAGTAGGAAATAACATTCTGATTCCACTGCCTCCTGAGTTTTATGGTGTTCGAAGACTACCATAAAACTATAAAAGATGAACCAAATATAAAGGAATAACTTGATAATAAAATCGAAGTAATGATCGAAGAAATGACATCTTTATTGATGAATGATGACAAATGACAAGCTGCCCCCAGGTAATTGAAAATATATGAAGATATACATGAAGATTTACTAATAATAGCGACAAAGTTGTTCTGCATTCCAAGCATGCTTGATCTTTTATCCGCCAGTGTGAGATAGCTTGTATGTCTCAGGTCGAATGACGGCGTCAATAACATATGGTCCTTCCTAAGAAGGTCCAAATACACCAGCACCGTGCTCTTTATTATTAGGTAGAACTTGTCGAAGAACAAGATCACTAACTTCAAATTCCCTGCTTTGACTTTAGAATTATAATATCGAGTAATGCGTTGTTGATATGATGCGATCAGTAGTTGAGACTGCTAGCGCCTTTCTTCCTAAAGATCGAGCTCAATCCTTATCAGCGTATTATTCTGGTCTTGCTCATAAGCAGATCATCGTAGAGAGCTCGCACCAATTTCTATTAGCATCATTACTTCGTATCTATAAGCTAAAGAGATGGATTCTCTCCAGTAGTAGTTCGTTGAGTGGTGCGATAAGCCCATGTACTTCAGGAAGCACTTTTGGCCAAGCTCTTTTGTGCTCTTCTAGCTTTGTCTTTAGGTTCTATTTAAGTATCTTATTTATAGCTTCGACCTGTCCGTTGACTTGTGGATGAATAACAGTAGAGAAGCTCTTCTTGATGCCTAAGTTTTCGCAGAAGTTAAGGAATTCATCGCAGTCAAATTGTTTCTCATCATCAAAAATTATAGTATGTGGTATACCATAACAGTAGATTATAGATTTGTAAACAAAATCTATCTTCTTTGCAAAAATAGTACTCAAGGCTTCAGCTTCTATCCACTTGATGAAATCATTGACTACGACCACTACATACTTCAATTTACCTCGCGCCAATGGAAGCATTCCGATAATATCAACTCCCCATACTGCAAATGGTCATGGACTAGTCATTAGAGTTAGAGGAACGTGTGGCTTCTAGGAATAGTTGCAAATCGTTGACATTTGTCACACTTCCTGACAAATTCCATTGTATCCTTCTTTATAGTTGGCCAAAAATATCATTATCTAAAAACCTTGTTCACAAGTGCCTGCCCTCCTGAATGATTTTCACATATTCCTTCATAAATTTCATTCATAATGTAGTTTGCTTTTTCTTCATCAACACATAATAATAACAGCAAGCTAAAACTTCTTCGATCAAGCTTCTTATCATAGATGATATAGCGAGCTGCCTTCATTCGAAGTCGCTTTGCATTGTCTTTATTTTTGGGAAGATTGCCATTTTGTAGATACTCCATTATATGATTTATCCACGATGATTTTTTGTTAACAGGCATGGTCACTTGGGGCTCTACTTCGATACTTGGTTTCGTAAGAAATTCGACAGGAACCACCTTTAATAATTCTGTGTCTTTCATTGATGAGAGCTTAGCTAGAGCATCTGCTCGAGTATTCTTAATGCGAGGAAGAAGTTGAATGCTATAAGCAGTAAATACCGAGAACAGTCATTGTACCTCTTGTAAGTAGGCTATCATTCTTCCTCTTCTTGCTTGATAATAGCCGATCACTTGACAAACGACCAACTGGGAATCATTGTATACCTCAATCATCTCGACCTTCATTTCTCGTGCGAGCTTTATCCTAGCTATCAATGCTTTATATTCTGCCTCATTATTCGACGTTGGAAATTCGAAGAGAAGTGTACAATGAATAGTATGCCCTTTAGGACTGATTCACACTAAGCCCACACCGGCTCCATTCTCGTTTGATGATCTATCGATATAAAGTTTCCACAATCTTGATAAATCTATAGTAGGTTTTTCGATTACTTGTGTGGGGAGATTGACATTATGCTTGAACTCTGCAATAAAATCTGTGAGAGCTTGACCTTTAATCGCAGTGCGAGGTCAAAAATTGATGTCAAATTGACTCAACTCAATGGCCCACTTAAGTAGTTGTCCTGAAGCCTCAGGTTTTTGCAGAACCTGTTTTAATGGAAAATTCGTGAAAACTTCGATGGAGTGCGCATGAAAATAAGGTCGAAGCTTCCTGGATGCGACGATGAGTACTAATACCAACTTCTCTATCTCTGGATATCTTGTTTCAGCATCAAGTAATCTTTTACTTACGTAATATACAGGTCGCTATATATTTTCTTCTTCTCAAATTAACGTAGTACTTGTCGCATATTTAGAAACAGCGAGATACAAGTATAACTTTTCCCCCAGGTTTGGCTTCGACAACAGTGGAGGAGAACCCAAGTTTTTTTTTTTTAATTCTTGGAATGTCTGCTCGCATTTTTTCATCCACTTAAATTTCTTCGAACCTTTCAATACTTCAAAGAATGATTGACATTTATCAGTTGACCTGGATACAAATTGACTCAGTGCAGCTACTCTTCTTGCCAGGCTCTACACATCTTTAGTTTTGCGAGGGGATTTCATGTCAATTAATGCTTATATCTTTTGAGGGTTTGCTTCGATGCCTCGCTAATTGACCGTAAACCCCAGGAATTTTCCAGATCTTACTCCAAACGTGTACTTCTAGGGGTTCAGCTTCATCTGATATTTTCGAAGAATTTTGAATATCTCATCAAGGTGCTTGACGTGATCTTCAGCTTTTTTCGACTTTACCAATATGTCATCAACATATACCTCCATATCTTACCAATTTGTTTTGCAAACATCATATTGACAAGACGCTGATAAGTTGCTCCTACGTTGATGAGTCTAAAAGGCATCTTCTTATAACAGTACAATCCTCGATCAATGATAAACAAGGTATGCTCCTCATCTAGCTCGTACATGGGAATTTGATTGTATCCAGAATATACATCCATAAAGCTTAAGAGTTCATGTCCCGACGTCACATCTACAAACTGGTCGATTCTTGGAAGGGGAAAACTGTCCTTCGGGCATTGAGGTCAGTGAAATCGATGTAAGTTCTTCACTTCTCGTTGGGTTTTTTTTTACCAAAACTAGGTTTGCAAGCCAGTTCGGTTAAAAAGATTCCCTGATGAATCCAATTTCGAGCAACTTCTCTACCTCCTCTTTCAATGCGATGTAGCGTTCTGGATTCATGGCTTTTCTTTTCTGTCATACAAGCTTCTTTGTTGTATCTATGTTAAGGCGATGGCATATGATATTCGGATCAATTCCCACCATGTCTGAATGTCACCATACGAAGATATCAAAGTTTGATTTTCGAAAAGTAACCAATGAAGCTCGCATGGGTTCTTGAAGCTTCGAAGACTTGTCAATCGACAAATCTTCCAAGTCTTTAATAGGTCCAATCTTAACCTCTCCATCGATTTCTCGAGGGTCAAAGTCTTCGATTGACGTTTTACTTGACGTTTCGCCTTGTAGCTGGACTATCATTGTGCGAGGTGTCACATCTTTTACTGTGAGCTTTAAAGAATTATTATAGTAAGTCCACACATCATATTGGTTGTCTCGCACTTCTCCTACTCTATGTTGATTCGGGAACTTCATAGCGAGGTGATAAATTGAAGTGACTACTCGAAGTTCCCTCAGTATTGGTCTTCCTAGTACAACATTGAATGTAAAAGGGCAATCTACAACCAAAAATTGAGTCATTACTATTGAAACCCTAGGATAAGTTCCAACGTTGACCATTAACTCAATCATGCCCCTAGGTATTATGCTGTTACCAGTAAATCCGTAAAGTGGAGTGACAGCAGACTTTAGTTTACTTTTACTCAACCTCATCTTCTTGAAGGCATCATGGTATAGGATGTTGACAATACTTCCATTATCGACCAATACTCGCCATTACTGCTTGCTTCCATAGTTGATCTTTATGACCAATGTATCATTATGTGGGTAATGGACCTCCCTCGAATCCTACTCTGTGAAGGTAGTATCCATATTCGCTACCTGTTAAAGCTTTTGTGGTCGCTACTCAAGATGCATGACATTGGTTAACGACTGTTGTCGAGCTTCTCGTGCAAACCTATCTTGCGCCCTCTTCGAATCTCCACCAATATGCGGTCCTCCAAAAATAATTCGCACTTCGTATTGAATTTTTGGAGGTTACTGTTGGTTTTTTCTCTCCTTTCATTGTTCTGCCTGGTGTACTGCCGCAGTCATCCTTCTTTAATTAATTTTTCGATTTCATCCTTCAAGGCATAGCAGCTATTGGTATCATGTCTAATGTCATTGTGATACCGGCAAAACTTGTTGGGATCATGCCTCGCTCTATTCCATTTTATCGGTTCTGGTTGACAATATCGCTCCTGCTGATTTGTGACCGCATAGATATGATCTATGGGTGCGTTCAGTTCATTATAGTTGTTGAATCTCATGGGAGCTCTTAGAATCTCCTGCTTATTCTATTCGGGCTGCTTCTCAGTTGATTGTTCGTTATTTATTTTGTTTGACTTCTTGTTATTATTATTGTTGGTCGTGGTCGCATCTTTAGCAGCATCTTTTCCTCATTCCTTCTTCGTTTTATGAAGATTCTCGCTTGAAGTTGCACCCTCAGATATCGACCAACTCTTCGATAGAAGTCCTTAAGGATTCTGCATTCTCACTCAAGTAACTCTTCCCAGAGTTTAGTCTCTGGTCACATCCTGACCATCATTAGAGTTAAAACTCCCCCTTCAGGTGGGTTGTTGACCTTTGACAACTCTGAGGTAAAGCGGTTGAGGTAAGATCGTAGAGATTCCTCCGGATTTTGCCGAATAGCAGACAGACTGATAAGTGGAACAGTAAAATTCTTTGCAGCCTAGAATTGCCTCAAGAATATAGTCTGAAGTTATTACCAGAACGAGATTCAACTAGGTTTAAGTCCTTGGAATCCCTTCTTCACTGCTCCTGTGAGAGTTATAGCAAAACATCTGCAATGTGCGAGATCATCGACATGATTGAGTTCCATCAGGTCACTGAAGTGAACCATATGATTATGTGGATAAGATTTCCCATCAAAAGAATTTATGGTGGGAAGTTTTAATCCAGTAGGTAAAGTATCAACTTGAACTTCCTCGTTGAATGGCGATTGTTGATACCCATCAGCGAGCTCATCGTCCCAACTAGCAAGTACATCTAATGCGATCCTCAAATTATGAACATGGATGTTCAAAAGAAGAGCATTATCTCTTACTGGTGGCAAGGGTGACCTTTGGTCATTATCACGATATAAGGCAGGTTGGTCAGGTAGGATATATTGCGACCTTTGCGAAGATTCCAATGTAATAGGTGACTAGATCGACTTCGGCTGTTATGATGCAATGTGGATCGCTCATGACTATATCGCTGTTCTTGGTGTTGTCTTAGGTCTGCAGGATTCTGTCTCGACTCCTTACTAATCCTTTCAAAGACACTCCTCGATTGACATTTGCTCGTTGCATAGATAATCACAATTGACGGTTGCTCTCCGAGAAAGTTGTCCACGATCACGATTAGTGCTCAAACTCTCAGTACCGGATTCATGAGGCAAGTTTGCGACCTTGCCTTTTCCCTTGGAGGTGCAGTCTCCATGACGCTCCTGCTGGGCTCTGTGTTGGTCGTGGCTCCCTGTCTCTAGAATCTAAATTCCTCTCTCAGGTCGTTGAGTAGGACGATCTCTGGGACATTCGTGCTGTGGTAGAGTCACCATCTGTCCCTCAGTAAGTCATCATAGAGAATCATTAATCTGATTAGTAATTTGCTGAAGGTTTACCAGTGCATCCTCTATGCGATCTTGTCTTTGGACAATATTTTTTGGTGCGGTCACGACAGGCTGATCTTGAGCAGGATTGACCTGTACAATAGCAGTGCTTTGGGATTGGTTTTGGCTAGTTCTGGCATTTTTGGTGTTTGCCATTGTTGAAGAAGCGAAATTAACAAACTTTTTGCTAAAATAGCTATCCTTCTAGTACCAATTGTTGGCAGAGGTTTTGTCAACAACGAATTTAGGAAATTTGCAAGATATGGTTTGTGTGTGAAAATGGTTGATAAATCAAAGCAAATAAGGAGACAAGAATTTTGTAGTGGTTCAGTCCCAAAAAAGATGAGCCTACGTCCACTATTCTTCATTATTTTCTGGAGAATTACAAGAACTTCTTTAAGTCTCAAGGTGAGAATAGAGAGAGCATTACAGAATGTAGCGAAGTGTCTTTTTTATAACAATATTGAGCTCCCTTCATATAGGTGAGGGTAGCTCAATGTTTTTCAATTATGAAAACATGTAAGTGTGTAATCAGAATATACAATTCGAGTAACAATATAATTGGGTAATAACTTAAATAGAATGATTGGTCGATCTCTATTTAGAAATTTGTTTCCCTTTCTTTGTAAATTACCCGTTTGATAAAGCTTGATCTAGTTTCCTTTTCATACTGGTCGTACTTAACTCATTCGGAGGAGGTCGCACTTCGATCAGAAAAATTCACATGTAATCTAACGTGTTTAACTTAGTTACTAATTTTTCCTTTTTTGGCATTGACCAACACATAGATTTTTGATCGCACAACAGCCGCTGTATCGGCTACAATAATATAAAATATAGCATGTTATGAGCCACATTTTGTGCTAAATCACATGCAGTGTGGCAGAGAAAAATTAGCAGTGGCAGTTATGTGCAATCATATATACTCATCATTTTATTCACAATCGACTAAAACGTACATCGGCGTGTTGAGTGGAATAAAAATATATATTTTGTCTTTTCGAAAGGATAAGTTCACTACTACATTTTTCTGTTTAAATTTCAAAACACAATTATTTTAGCAAGTGACCCTACAAATGTATAATATATCCTTGTCGTTTCAGTTTATTCAGTCGTCTGATCATAAATGTTGGGCCCAAATACACACATTTATACATATATATACGATCGAGTTATCCATATCATGAGTTATAGCCAAATCTTTAGAAAAGAACAAGAAAAAAAGCATAAAATCTTCAACATTCAATTACTGATCATCGAAGAGCTGCATGCCAGCCTAAACATATGTAGAATGACAGCCTCTCTTTTACTGTTATTTATTTATTTTTTTGTGCAGTAAAAAACAAAAAGAAAGAGTACTGATCCAGTGGCGGCTGTTTTAATTTGGAAAACTTGTGTTCGTACTATGTAGCATTTCCAGTTGACGAACACACTCACTTCCTCATACAAAAATTGTAACCATTATTATATGCACATTATTCACTTTTTACTTTTTGACTTTTTTTCTGCACATTTCTGATCCCTGTACAAACGAGTATCTTCTCAACTTTGAAGATACTTTTCTTTTGTTGTTGATTTTTATTTATTTATTTAGGAGTAGAGATGGCACATGTACACATATAACTAGGGTAACTTTGCGCATGCGTGATACATGATCTCTTTCAAAGTGGTTTACCATATTCACCGACTACTGTGGTGATCCTAGCTCAAACTCATGACTTATTGTACGAGGGATGAATGAGTTTTCCATCTCCAGATTCTCAGTGATTGCCATTTCGAAGGTGTTTGTTCAGTTAAAGCATCAGTATTAATTCACGACATAAATATCCCAATTGTCGATATGTATTTGTCTATATAAATAATATATATAATATGGACAACAATTTTTTTTAAGGAAAATATAGACAATAATTAAGACTAAAATATAACCGCGAATGCCCTAATGGCCTATCCGTTTTTGTTACATATAGTTCACCTTTTAATTGAGATTAATATTATATTAAATAATTAAAGAGTAATTATTTTGCAATCTAGTCTTGCTTTTACGAGCTAATCAGTATGATGCTAATTAATACGTAATGTTTTGAGTATAGATTGGAGGATGAAACAAAATGGTGCTGAATGGAGAAACGGTTGTTTGTATGATCAGACGGTTGTGATTGATTGATCATTTGTAAGAGTGCGGCTTTAGTGTAATAAATCTATGCCCGAGGGCGGCTGCATATTTTGCTCCATTAATGTAACAGATCAAAGCCAGTCCGGTCTATAATGATATGCCCATGCACTAGGAGCGGTATCGGGAACTTTCAGCGGGACATTCAAATTGAAAAGCCCTTTTAACTATAAGCCAAAAAAAGAATGACTTCTTCATTTCCCTATGATAAATACTTTTGGTCACTTTAATAACATGAATAAGAAATTGTGTATTAATTACAGATATAAATACATATAGTTACCATTCCTAGTGTTGTACTGTACGTTCTTTAAATCTAATAAGAGAGCAGTATGTAGTTATCCTTTTTTGTTTTCGGATTAAAGCAAATTTATGATCATACAATGATTACAGACGGTAGTATATATATCTGGCCCGCCACTTTGACTAATCATTTACCACGAGTACTAGTATAATTACACTTATTAATCTTCTCCTTTCTGGTTTCTATAATTGCCCTTATTAATCTTCTCTTTTCTGGTTTCTACTTCAAAGCATATCATCCTTTAGTTCAAGATATATATGAAGCGTGGTGCATTATTTCAGAATTGTATATTAATGATTTTCTGGCACGGTACATGTAATTGTTGCACATATAAGAAAACTAGTAAAGGCAAAGGAAAGTAATTAATTATTTGTGTGTTTAAACTCCGCACAGATATTCTCGCTCGTTAAAGCGCTGCCGAAGTTAATCATATAGAATGAGAGAGTTTGAGTCCTTTTTTTCCCTATAATTTTTTTTTGAAGCATTTTTCCCTATAATTACTATGACAATATTGCTTAGAAATATACGGAAACTATAATTAAAGAGCTTGCTGAGGAACATTATTTTCATGTTTTGTTATTGTTAACAGCGAAATGAATTATGAAAAAAAATTTCAAACAACATTTTGAAATTACATCTTGAACGTCCATCCACTTCTTTTGTAGCTAGTGAGGCCCACACAATATATATATATATATATATATATATATATATATATAAGTATACACATGCATGAGAAATTTACTATATAGAGGGGGGAAAAAAACTTGAATTGCTTTCTGGGAAAATTACGTCGAATGTTATACAATATCCCAATTCAACAATCGGAAGGCCGTAGTGGTAGTAGTGCTTTACTAGATGCAAATAAGAGGCACTTTTACTCATTAGCTATAAAATGGTTTGAACTGTAGGGGTTGGAGAATGCGAGACCTTACTTGGTGTACCCTTATATTAAAAGAGGAACTTAATCTTTTCTTTGGGGGAAAAAGGAACTTATAAATTTTGTATTTGGATATGAAAAACTATCTTGCCGGTAGTGCATGTCTATATACTATTATATTTTTATCAAAATATGTCATAATTAATTTCATGATAATTTATTTGATATACAATGATTTTAATATGATCTAACTGTATTCTGACCTCCATTACCTATTAAAAAAAATAGATATACTCTTAGACATCACAAAAAGTGAAAGAATATCTACAAAATTTTACTGATCGAGAATAAGTTAAAAATAAACAAATAAATAAATTTGTACCCATATATATATATTTCTAATCTTTATCTATGTATTTTTTTTAATTATTGGATCTTTATTTAACTGTAACTATAATTTGAGTGGTTAAAAAAATAAAAATAAATATTTATTACTTAATGATTTTCTCTTTTTATTTTTTATCAAAAAAAAATTGGGCTTAATAATTTTTAATTATAAAGGATATGTAAATATATATATATATATATATATATGTCTCTCTCTATGTATATTTATGTCTAGTACTTGCTCTAGCTCTGCTCTTGAATGTATTATTTTTTATAGCTGAATAGAAAGAAAAGGAAAAAATCAAAAATAAAAACAAAAAGAGAGAGAGAGAGAGAGAGCGAGAGAAATAGTATGGAGATTATTTATTCGTTTATATATTTATTTCGGAGAATTAATAGCAAGACATGGACATTTTTATATAAGTAGAGCATCCTCCACTCCCGGCCCCTCCTCTGGGTCTCTGTCTGTATCTCTTTCTAACGGCTCTTCTATATTTCTTTCTTTCTTTCTAATTGACTTCTATTTTGTTATCTTGGGATCAAGATCAATATCAGACTCCCGTAAGATCCTTGTATCGTCATCTAACGGTAAAAGAAAACAAATCTGAAATATTTGATGGTGATGCTTTAGTCCCTTTCACCCTGCCTTGCCTTGTCCTCCTCATCAGTCTCTCTTTCTCTCTTTCTCAATATTTAGTCATATATATATATATATATATATATATATAATCCATATTCTGGCATAAGCATATGTCTCTACCTATGTCCATGCATGCTTTTTCTTGATCTTGGCAATCCTTATTTATTTCATAATTTTCTCTCTTTTCGGGTCGTTTTCCCAACCCCTTTCTGTCCCTCTACCTGCCCCATTTTCCGGCACTTTCCCAAGAGCCCAAAAAAAAAAATCGAGAAAACTTTTTGAGATATGGATGATGCTACTTTATCCGCCGCTGACTTTTTCGACGACCATGATCAATTTGGCTCAAATGATCATGTCAACAAGTTAGCTTCCGATGACGACCTGTTTAGTATCTTGGAGAGCCTAGAAGCCGACGTGGTCGATTTTCCTCCCTTGGATGAAACAACCGGTTTCGTCGCTGGATCGAAATTCGAAAGTGATCAAGAAACGACGTCGTCGACAAGATTGGTGTCTCAGAAATCGACGTCGTCGAGTACTTTTCAAGAGTTGTCGGAGACGGAGCTTGATCAGACTTTATTGAAGCCGAAATCCAAGAGGGCGAAGCTTTCGGCCGCCGCGAACCACAGTTCGACGACTTCGGAGGAGGAAGCCACGCTTAACCCTTCCGATGGGCAAGGGAAGATGTCTCATATAACAGTTGAACGAAACCGGAGAAAACAAATGAACGAACATTTGTCTGTTTTGCGCTCTCTTATGCCTTGCTTCTATGTCAAAAGAGTGAGTAATATCAAAACCTAGTTGTAAAACAATGTGTGTGTGTGTGTGTGTGTATATATATATTATATTTGTGTGGAAGAGCCGAGATTTGAACTCAGAACTTTCTGGCGGTGGTTAATATTTTTTTAGTGGTACATATTATTACTTAATAAGAAAATCTCTATTTTTCACTTATGAAAACAAAAGATGAACGTGTAATGTTACCAAACAAGTTGTTTAGTTAAAAATCTTTTACTAATTAATAATTATATTGTGTGTGTGTGTGTGTGTTTTTTTTTTGTTTTTTTTTTTTTAATAAAAGGGAGACCAAGCGTCAATTATTGGTGGGGTAGTTGACTACATAACGGAGTTGCAGCAAGTTCTACAGTCGTTGGAGGCCAAGAAACAAAGGAAAATAATTTACAGTGAAGTGTTGAGCCCTAGGGTAGTATCGAGTCCAAGAGCCTCACCAGTACTACTTAGCCCTAGAAAACCACCTCTAAGTCCTCGTCTCATTAGTAGCTTGCCAATTAGCCCAAGAACCCCTCAGCCAGGTAGCCCATACAAGCCACCTAGGCTTCAACAAAGCTATCTAATTAATTCTCCGACCATGCCTACTAGTACTACAACTACCACCACTACTAATAGTACTAGTAATACTTCTCTTGAACCTTCTCCATCATCGTCTTCCACTTCCTCCAATATTAATAATGATAACGTCAATGAGCTTTTCGCCAATTCCAAGTCGGCCGTCGCTGACGTGGAGGTGAAATTTTCCGGTTCAAATGTTCTACTAAAGACAGTGTCTCCTCGGATTCCTGGACAAGCTATGAAGATAATTGCTGCTCTAGAAGACCTTTCACTCGAAATTCTTGACGTCAATATCAGCACCATTGATGAAACCATGCTTAATTCCTTCACCATCAAGGTATTTATTTATAAACTCCTTAGCTTAACTAACTACAACTTATTATTAAGTTCCAGTTAATTACGCCCTTCTATACATGTTATATAGGAAAATCACCATAGTTGTATTAATATTATGCTTAATCTACAAGCGTGTATGTAGTATGATTAGCTGTCTTCCTAATAATTATTATAAAGGAAACACGACAGACATACCAAACTGTTCAAGTCAAAAGAACGTACAAAATAGCAGTACCCCTGCTTGTCTTTTATCGGGTGCACGATAACGACATAGCAATTAAAGAAAATAAACCCTATATAATATATATATATATATATATATATATATATATATATATATATTCCTTTTTGGTTTTCTTGTAGAGCTAACAGCTTTCTGTTTCTTTTTCATTTTTTAAAATGCTGTGTGTGGTTTGTCAAACAAAATTTCGTCTCTAGTTTTGTCCATATACGTTTCAAAACTTTTTTTAAACACGTTAGACTTTAATGTTTCCATGCCCTCATATAATTTTATTATTTTAAGATTAAGTAATTTAGTATTGTTGTATTATCTGATGATATCGCGAGTCAATTGTGAAAGTCATTTCCAAAGAACTAAAAGAATTTTTTTAGGAAAAAATATATAAAACCATTTTTCATTGAAATTGACTTTAGAACTAAGTAATCCATAATTAAAGAACAATATTTTTCTCCTGTGTAATTGCACAAAAGGCCAATCCCCTTGCTCTCTTAAACCGAGTTGCGTAAATGTGTTCCTTTTTCTTTTCTCTTTTTTTTCCAGCAAGCAGTTTCAGTTATTATTTATTTTTAAAAGAATATTATTAAAACTCCAAAAACCACAAAGTGAATTCTTGAGTTAAGCTAGCTTGGAGTAAATTCACGTCAAAGACGCGTGAAAGGTCAGAAAAAGAAAAACCTTGTCATATGTGCAGACTGTAAATATTTTAATGTCGGGGGTCTCTCGAAAACGACGATATTATGAAGTATACATTATATATTGCTGAAAACCAGGTTGCCATGTGTGTCGCGGTCATTTATTTCTGTCGAGTATATAATTTATCAAAGGATTTGATGATCTAATACCATATATATTATATATATATATATATATATATATATATGTATGACTTCATTATATGACTTTCAAAAAAAAAAATTCCATACATATTGATATGTATATGTAAGTTAGTGTATTCATTGAGACTAATGATTGGATATTTGTTTTTTTGTTATTAGATTGGAATTGAATGCCAACTCAGTGCGGAGGAACTCGCTCACCAAATCCAGCAAACATTCTGCTAATTAATTAGTTGATTCATTAATTAGTACTAGTTAGGATATTTTCAGTCGTCATATAACAAGACCTCTCTTACTACGTACTCATTCTCTTTTTATTTCTATATACATATTATCGGGCCAAGTTGTATTAACAGAAGGGAAAGTACTATTGGGAGGCATTTAATTTAAAAACCCTGCATATCATTCATATATTAATTAACATATGATGTACCTAGATAAGTCATAACTTAGTCTTATTAGCTTTAGGGTAACCCGCCTTTGCAATAGTTGAGCATTTTTCTCAATTTGCTTTTGGCTAATGCATGTATTTCATTCCAATCGTCAATTTTATATATACATATATATATATATATATATATATATATATTTCTAATCTTCCCCTTCTTCGAATTATAATCATTCAACTTTGTAAGGGCATGTTTAGTCTTTCCTTTCTTCGAAAATATTGGTTTTTTTTTCTATTATATATGTTGATATGTCCATTGTATAAACTATTTACTCAGTATAAAAACTTTTACACCTAATTCACCTGAAAATTTGTTATACCTTACATGAATGTTCTACTATTTCAGTTAGTATACCATATAAAAACATATATATATATATATATATATATATATATATATNGTGATCCAACGGCTAAAAAAAAATACCTATCCATAGGTAAAGAAAAAAATACCTATTGAATTGGCAACCTATATATATGGGCACCAATCCAGTGGGTATTTTTTTTTTTTACCTATAGATAGGTATCAATTTGTCCAATGAAAATTTAGCATGTATATTTTTTTATTGTAAAAAGTAAGAGAGAGAAAGAGCATTAATAATGCATGAAAATATAGTGATTGGCAATATATATATATATATATATATATATATATATATATATATATAATCATCACTTTCTCCAATGAGCAGCAATATCAATACACGGGTTTTTCTTTTCATTTTATATCATCGATTTTCCCAAAAAGCGAAAGAATTCCAAAACGAAGTAATTTCATCTCATATAATTGATCTGAGCAGTACATTTTTTTGTTTTTAAATCAAAGATTTTTTCAAAAAGCAAAAAAATCCCCGAAACAAATTAAGTAATTTTAACCCATGTAATTGATCTATCAAGGTATTATGATTCTTGTAAATTTGTTTGAGGAGTTGTAGGTTTGTGTTTGTAGGAATTTTAAAGGAATTTAGAGAGATAATTAAGTTTTTTATGAAAGATTTTATAGAGGTTAGTAAATCAAGAAATAAATGTGAGCCAAAAGTCACAAATTTCTTTCATGTTTGAAAGGCTTTTTTATTTACGTTTTATTTCAAAAAGAAAGAGGAAAAAATTCTTTGCTTTGATATGAGCTAATATATAAACTACAACTGTGTGTTCTTCAATTCTCCTCTATGATTAAGAACAAAACTCAAGGAAATACAATAGAACCAAATCTTGGAGATTTTTTTTGTTAGTTTTTCTTCTAAGAATATTTTCTAAAAAATAATATCAAGTGTAGCAAGGTCTATGATGATTATTGTGCTCCTCATTTCATATCCAATAAGAATTTAAAAAAAAAAAAATCACCCCTATGAGAGAGAGGTTTTATCCGTGTCCTACAGTAGAATTTCCCATAAAAAGAGACATATATATGCATACTAAGCCAAAATATAAAAGAGGACATTTACTATAACTTGTCATACAAATTTTAGGTGTATTTGATAAATAGTTATCCTGAAAAGTATAAATAGTTCGTAGCTGACTGGCTGGGAAGTAAATGAATAAAAAGATAAATAGCATATGCTACATGCTCCAAAATAAAATACAACTTAAATATTGTGACTGTTATTTAAATCGGAAAATTTGTTTTTGGGCTTCTCTAGGATAATCACCGGGAAAATATCATAAATACTCATTTTTAAAATCATATTTTTTATAAATTCTTATTTTTATATTTTTTTTATAAATTTCTGTTTTAAAGAAATTAAGACCACCGTTGTTTTACACATAAAAGGTATATTGTAGTCTACATTTCATGAATAAAAATTACACTAAAAATTGGTACATATTTTAAAATATATACCGTTAAAATTTTACATATGAAATGTTTACCCATGGATTAAATTTATACTGTAAATGTGGAGGACTCATATTCTTTTATATAAAATGTGGACAATAAAAATAAATATTTTTAAAAGAAAAATTAAAAACAGGTATTTATGAAAAAAGTTTTAAAAAGCAGGTACTCGGCGTAAATTTCTCATAATGACCGCTGCCAGCTTTCAGGAATTTATCCTCATTAGTCTTTTCATGGGCCTAAGCCCAGTTCTGAACCACCTTCCAATGCCAATTTTCAACCAGAACAACGATCTCCTCTTTAAAGAGGAAATCACCTTTTTGTCGTACAATAACATTGTATTCTATTTTATTTTCTTTTTTTACGAATCCTCTTATATTTTAAGAAACGTAGAAAAACTCCTTTGATCCCGTAATTTGATTATGTTTGAAATTCAACCTCCTAATATCATCAAAATTAGGAAAATTAATTAAAAGTGACAAAATAACTCAATAAATAATAGATTTAGATTGGCAAGTTAAGAGGGGAAAATATGCTAGATTTAGATAGGAAATGCAACCTCCTCATATCATCACAAGTATGACTTCAAATTCAAAATGAAAAATATTAACACTTCGTTCATTTATCTAAATGGAAATTGGGAAAATTACATCATAAAACCAGTAAATCTTAAACTTGTATATGGAAATTAGTAATTAGCATCCTTTTTTAAAAAATTACACTAATCGTTTTCAATGCAAAATGAATGAGTTTTCTTTCGAAGTGATACCGAAAACATCTCCTCTGTTGTATACCACCCTCTATTCTCAAAATACCCAAAAAAAAGTCCTTTGTTTTTCAAAAGCGGTAAAAGGTATATATCTATCCTCACATTTCGGTCAAACTATCTGTATGGAATGTCTTTACATATCCTTTTAACACTATAAATTATTGTAATCAAAATATTGCTACTCTTTCTTTTTCTTTTCTTAAAAAAAATTGAACATTAAAATAATTAAGCTATGCCATTTTGTGAAGATCTAACAATTGAAGCTCTATTAAAAAAAAAATGAATATTAATATAACTAAGCTATGTCATCACACAATTAAGAACAAAAAGCTATTTCATTAAGTTTATAATTAAGTTTATGTCATAATGTTGCATTTAACAATTCGTGTTGTTTCTTGAATAAATTTTTTCCCTTTAAGGAACGTAGAAAAATTTTCTGCACATTCATATTAAACTTAAAATTATTAATATTGGGATTAAACTGTTGGAGCGGTTTCACACCAGTCGTCCACGTGTCATGAACTGCTGATGCTGGATCCTCCAACTGTTCACGTGCCCTTGCTAATTCGCAAATCTCTGAACTCCAAGCAGGATCGGAGAGGCGGGGGTGGCTACCTGCAAAGACTCTCCGATGCTTAAGTCAGTGGTTTTTCTTTGCGTTTTTGGTAGCAAGGAGAAAAATATATTAATTCATAAACTTATCTCTTTTTCGTGTTTTCTTCTTTTTTTCTTCTGCTCTCAAACTGTCTTTTTTCTTTGTAAGTGTTCTTTTTTGTTCCAAAGAAAGCAACCTGCCCCCTTTGAATACGTAGCTTTCATATATGTAGTCCTCTGATCACCAACAGTGTTCTTCTCCATCTTTTGAAAAGTAAGATAAAATATATTTTAGTACCTTTCACTNATTAAATGCCCTGTCGGGGTCCGGAGCCGTGGGGCTGTCTTCCATTGCATCCAACTGAAGACCCTTGGGGCTTCTGATCCCTACGACAGTTGAGGCGAGGGTCGCTGTTCCCAGACAGCAGACCCTTGGGGTCTGAAGATCCTTGAGGCTTCTGATCCCTACGACAGTTGAGGCGAGGGTCGCTGTTCCCAGATAGCAGACCCTTGGGGTTTCAAACCGCCAGCTGTCATGGACTCGAGGTCTGACCGATTGAACCGTTTGGGATCAGCGATGGATTCTGCCTTAAATTCGGAAGACCCACATGCCGATGTCGGGATCACGTGCGATCCGCGTGACCCTTCTCACGGTTCGAGGCTTGGGAATGGGCCCCACATAAACTACATTGGGATTGAACTATATATAGGACTTAAAAAGGGCAAAAAGTTATTTTATCCTCCCATGTAGGACTAGCTCAAACTCAAAAAGACATGCATGTTGTACAAGAAAGCTTCAATGATCGAAAAAAAAAAAAAGAAAAAAGAAAGAAACAAAAGCCCTTATTCATCTACGTAGATTATCATTTTGCAAGTATCAAACTATATATACTGGACCAAAGGAAATAAAACTACAAAAAGGAAAAAGAAAGTACAGTTTAATTAGCGAAAATTAAATGTGTCCTTTTTTTTACGAGAGAGAAATTATTAATGTCATTAGATTGTTATGGACAATGATCTTAGGGTATTTGCACCGCAAACTTAAATAAATAGATATGGGGTCCATTCTTTAAATTTACTTCTAAAACCAACACTCTATAGCTAGTTGTTAAATATGCGACCCTACGAAAACAAAGCAAAACTCTCTTGGCTTGACTTTAAAATTAAGACTCTTGCATACAAAATTATAAAATTAAATTAAGGAGTAACGTAATCAACTCTATCTATCTTTTATCCGCTATAGCTTGCTTAGCTAGGACCACCAAAGTGCAACCTATAATTATGTGTACCCAAAATAACAAAGCCTTTCAGAATCTGTTTTCTGAAATCACAATCAAGATCAAAAAAGTCCGGAATTATCAAACGTGAAGTTGGAGTCGAATTCACCGTGTCCAAACTGGAAATCCGGACCAATAGTTGGGGTGCCAGTGGCTGAGGTGACAGCCGAGATTATCTCAGCAATCTCAGACTCCGAACCCTGCTGATCAAAATTCTGGTGGTGATCAACTCCAAATTCATGACTCCCGCCTTGTGACGCCGAGAAATAGTTGGTCCCAGAAGCCGCCGGCGACACAAACGAGGGAGAAAATCCTCCCACAAAACCGTCGTTGATCATCGAATTCGGCTCAAAATATTGACGAGGGTTTTCTTCGGCCTTTGGGATATTAAGATTCGAAGTGGACGCGAAGAGGTTGAACGATGAGGAGATCAATGATGACTGGCCATCAAGATTATCTAGGCCTTCGGTGATGACTTTGAGGCCTGATTTGAAGTCGGAAAGCATGTGATCTTGTGTTTGTTGCTGAGTTTGTTCTAGTGGCTGGAGGAGGTTGTTTGGCGGATGAGGATGATGAGATTCTATGGTATTAGAAATATTAATTATGCTATTATTGCTTGTCGGTAGTTCTTGGTTTTGACCAGATGAGGCAGTTCCAAGAACGTGGGAAGCTTGGGTACACGTGTGCCTTCCACGGTACGTGATTTCGAAGATTGTCGAGTCTTCATCAGATCGTTGAACTTGCTTTGTGGCCAAACAACCTTGAACATTTCGATGAGTGCACCTGTAATAGCCCCTGAAAATAACACAAAATGTAGTCTATTAATGCAGTGTTACAATGATATGGTGTTAATTACTTTGGTATCAGGAGAAAGGTTAAAAGTTTTTTTTTTTTAGGGGGGGGGGGGGTCATTAAAGGTTAAGGCTTCAATCCAATACGGCAATATTAGTACGATATTTGCTGGTTTAACTGATTACATTTAATCAGTGGGCCGCCTAATTCAGTCCCCTTCACATATGTTTTTTCCTATAGTATATATCTCTCTGGTTGAGCAAATTATGTGACGGTTTACTAATTATAATACTCGTGAGAAAGCAATAGGACTCAGATATTTTTAACTCGGTTGATAGACGTTCATAAATGTCATCAGTAAAGGTCTATTCGAGATAGCGAGAGTCCATATACGGACAATAATGTGAATAACTCATGGACAATGAACGGCCACATATATAAAAAGTTCTATATATCTATAGTACCTACATGACTTTTCTACTTTATGATGACAAGAGTGACATCTTGTGATTTCAGGCAGACCAAATTAAGTCGGACCTATTAATTTATGTGTGTGTATATATATATATATATATATCTTTTAGATGATATTACCTGGGATATTTGGCACCGAGAATGTCCTTTTGGCCATATTTCCTCCAGCTAAAGCCATCATCTAGAGGCCCTTCAAGTCCCATCCCGGGATCCACCCTCACTTGCTGTGTCCACCGTGGCAAACTCTTCCTGTTATATATATGCATGTAATTATCATATATATATATATATATATGTAAAACCTTAATTAAATATCAAACTCTATAAGATAATGAAATGTAATATTATGTAAACAATAACATGTAAAAAAATCGTCTACCTCTTTCTAGAGCCAATATTATCTTTGTTGTCCTGGTCACGGTCAGAGTCCTCGCTCCTTGGACTTCCAGTCAAAGAAGGTGGAGATTCGGACATCCGAACGGGAGCACCTGGGGATGGCTGCAGAGGATGATCTCCCGCCGGTAAGCTGGTCCAGTTGAGCATTGAGAGCGCCTTTTCATAGGAACGTAGGATATTTTGGACCAAATACTCACGGGTTTCGTGGGAAGAAGAAGAAGATGAGGCCGAGGCGGCTGTATTGGCGGCGTTGAGATGGATTTGGAGTTGCCTCGCTAGCTCTTTCCCTCGTGTTAGCTCGTTCACCAGATTCTTTTGCTCCCAATCTCCCATGTTCTGATCCATCTATGTATTTTATATATATATAACTATCTAGTTAGATAATGTTTTATAGTATTTGTGTGTATTTATGGAGAAGCTAATTGATAAAGATGAGACGAAGTATATGGCTAGAGAATAGAGTTGTTGAACTAAAATTTGAAGTGGGACTTCTATAATATGTGAAGTTGTACTAACAAGTACTGTATTTTATGCAGCTATGAAATACCATGCTTTGTTTGATGACAAAGTATAACCTTTTGAGTACGTCTCCGGGTCTAGAGTAATGGTAAGCAATTATAAGTTTGTATTAAGTTTGGGGTGAATTAAGTGCGATGGGTTTAGCCCGTTTTTGAATCTGGGAAAATGAGGGAAAAGGAGAGAGAGAAAGTTTGACCAAGAAAATCCCGAGTAGATTTTCTTCATGGAGACTGGTCTTTGGTCGTAGGAATAGGAGAGAGACAGAGAGAGAGAGGTTCAAAGAGTAAGAAGGTCTATGGCTGACCACTTCGCCTTAACAACATTACAACACTAAAAACTACCAAAATTAAAATGACATAATATAGAGTAATCTCTCTCTCTCTCTCTCTCTTATTTTCTTTCTTTCTCTTACTTTTGAGAATTGTGAAATTTATGAGGTATAATTAATAGAGTGAAAGGAGGGACAAGAATAGAAAGTCAGAGATGAAGCCAGGGAAGGAGACCAAGAATCTTCAAACTTAGTTCCGCGTTATTACTACTTCTACTTTCACGTATGTAGTCTAATAAAAATATTGGAATGGAACTAGTTACGTCACCTTCAGACCTATGCTTACGTTAGAATCTAAATTTGGACTCGTTCGTCTAATTTAGTGGCTTCTGTGATACACACTACACATAGTTTGGTAAAGTCCGAGTCCACGCACTTTTTATGGAGCGTGAAAAACTCACTATACAACACTATATTCTCATATATTTTAATAAGCCATATTACTTTTAAATAATACTTACGTTTATGGAATTAGATATTCATGCATTAATTATTTCTTCGTTAAGATTCAGAATATCCAATTATTTAATTATTATATAATAAGTCAAGACACTCAGCTGGTTATTGAATAAGGATTGCCAATTTAGTACGAATTTTTTTTTTACCTAGGTGTAAGTATTTTTTTAAACCGTTAGATTATTATTTAATAGTAATTTAATAACTATAATAAAATATTATTAATATTATTTATTTTTTATACTTTTTATAATAAAAAAATATACATAATAAATTTTTATTATCTAAAATGATATTTATATATAAGTAAAAAAAAAAATACTTACTGAATTAGTGTTTATTAGTATATTACACTATTTTTTTTTGGTACGTGTTTTTCTGCTCTTTTGAAGATTGCAATTCTCTCTCTTTAATGTTTTCTTTTTTGGTTCATGTTACATTTTTTCTTCTTTTTTTGATTGAAGGTTCTTTTTACTACAGATTAAGCAAAAATGTATGTAACTTTTGAGTGTTAAAGCTATATATACTTTGTGGAGGTATATGACTACTTTTGAAACACGTATGTAAGACTCTACTTGTATATCATGAACCTCTTTTAACTTGATGCTTCGATTTCTTTATTACAGTTAACCAACACATGGCCATGGCCCTTTTTTTTTTTAATTTCAAATACATGAAAGAATATGGAATAGAGTAAACATACTATTCATTCCACCAACTTAAATTTAGAGCCGTACCTACACGGGCTTTCAGCAAGCGCGTGGAAATAACTATGGTGCAGAAACACCCTTGAAATTGCGACTTAAGCACCTTTTTGTGCATGGCTTAGACATGCTCTATTTTAAACATTATGCATATTCCTTCTTTCTTCTAAATAATTGGAAATACATAACCTAACAATATTGATATAAACGTGGGCTGATATTTAATTGAAGTCATTGAATATACATAGTATAAGGAATTAGCAAATAGAATCTATTAAAGTTGGGTTCGTCCATGTGAGGGCTGCTAATGTGTTGGCCTGGTTCATGCACAGTCTTTATTTTTATAGTTTCTAGAACATTTCTTAATGTTTGTGTTGGGTGCTTTCAAAAAGAAATTTACTTTATTTTCTGTCAACCTTAATGATACAGAACCTCTGCACCATCCCCAATTGGTCAATTGCTAGATTGATTAGTTATTGTTAATTGCCATAATATTTGGACTTCGCCTTTGAGATCAGTACAGATTTGTCGTCTTCAAAAAGATCTATGATCAAATGGATTACATTGTATATGTTTGATCAAGTTGCTTTTTTTTTAATTCAATTTTAAGTTTTTTTAATTCCATGATATGATCTTTACAAGTACGATAGAAACCTCTTAAAATTGATATACAATCCACTGTGTAACTAACGCTCTATTTGGTAGAAAGGAAAAAACAAAGGGAGAGACACGGAAAAAAGAGGATGAAGAGAAAACATGTAAAATAGAAAGTAAGTATATTTTCTCTTTATTTGTTTGGGATAAAAGAAAGAAAGAAAATTAGT
>JXTB01000250.1:284236-317241 GCA_002914805.1 Parasponia andersonii
ATCGAAATCATCCTCATACATCAACTCAGTAAATATACTACTAATGGCTAAATAAATTTGACTTAGAAAATGAGAAAATGATACAGAGTACGAACCAACCAATGAAGAGAACTGGAACTGTAAGCATATGCCAAACATATTTGCCAAGCCACACGAATATCTATCACAGAATAATTTGACACCTGAAAGGGGAAGGAAGTAGGGAGTGAGCACGTGAATGCTCAGTAGAAAACTCAATTATCTTTTTGGAAATAATATTTTTCGTAATTCTCAATACAACTGCATGGTTAGTAGTTCTGGAAAGCATTTTAATAACTATGAAGCATTCGAAACATATATAGGAAATATTTACAGAAAATCATGCTCGAAGCAAAATCAGATATATATCCAGGTTAAAACAGATAGAAAACCATAATAAAACAAGTATAGTGCATATCATATAAATCAACACATTACATGAGTTCTCATCCTCTCATCACAACTAGAGCAACTTATACTACATATATTGAGTACTCTCTGCCTGACATCTATCTCTGAAAACCGGAGGGATATCCATGTGTCAACTCCGACCAAACCGGAGGGGCACCGAATGCCTACGCCTACCGAATGGAGATAGTCAGAAAACAAACCCCACACGGGTTTACCGGCTCTCACCAAAGGCGAGTGTACTAGTCCGCCTACTACAACACCGTGATGCCTAAGACGACTCTCATACATGATCGTATGAAATGTGCAGTATATATAGAGTCTCAAACAACCATGCAGTAGTTTAACATTCTAGATATGCTCTGATTTTTAATCAAAATCTATTTTGTACTTTAAAATCCAAAAATACAGTTTCTATGGTTTTACCAAATTCCAAGTATAAAAACTTGTATAAAATCATATTTAAAAATATCTAGAGTAGTCTACAATGTTTTACAAATTCATAGTTCATTAAAATAATTATTCAAATAATTCAATTTAATAAATCACGAAATTTCATTTTCAGAATAAATTCCAATTTTAATGTAAATAATAGAAAACAAGGAAATTGAATCCCCTACCTCAATTGAGTATTCAAATAGTACTACGGAGTTATGGAGAAAGTTTGACGTCATTCAAGTATCATTTGGAATGACGGGCATCGTTTTAGAGCCTTTGATCGATAGGTTTGAAAACTCGATTTTCAATCGAAGCTTCAGATCGTTAAAACGGACTTCACCACTGAATTCAAAGCACCCAAAGATACGAGGTTAGACATATAATTCAATTGATTCGGGCTCGGGCCGAACTCGGATCCACGGCACGCAAAACGAGACGATCTAAGCCGTTAGATTTAGATTTTCTTGCCCGTCACCAAATATAGACAATATATATACATATATATATATATATCAAAATTTTTGTTTTCACGAGTATATCAAAAAAATGAGGTTTATTTTACGATCCAATGGTCGGATTGAAAAATTTAACAATAAAACAAAAATAGCTCAAAATTAACAAAAGTGACAAGATTCAATCCGGATAATATTGAGTCAAGATATATATACCATGTTGAAGATCGTGACGAGACGACCCAACCGATTTCATGGCGAAACGTCACCGGAATCGGCACCGGCATTGGAAAATAGATCACGGTTTCTATGCATCATCGACAGCGAACGGGACGTCGTCAGGCAATGGGGACGGTGGCCGAGGATTGTCTGGCCTCCAGCTGTCGACCGCAGTTGGTGGCGGTACTCGACGATGCTGGGAAGGCCTTCGACGGAGCTTCGCCGATTTTTCAAGTCTTGGCCGAAAAATCACGGGAGAGAGAGAAGGAGCTGAGGGGAAGATGCAGGCCACGTGTTTGCCCTTAAATGGGCAGTGCAATTTTTTTAAAAATTGCACATAAGTCCCTAATTTTAAATTTTGATTTCAAAATAGTCCTTTACTTTTGCAAATTAGTCCCTCTATCAAAATTTCTTTCAAATTAACCCAAAATTTGAATTTTTAATTCAATATATATATATTTATATATATTTCAAAAGACTAAAATACCCTTCCAAAATTTTAGGGGTTTTACATCATCCCCCCCTTAAAAGAATTTCGTCCCAAAATTCAAAAACAACAGAGGAACAAATAAAACAACGAGGGATAATAGTCAAAAGAGAGTGAACCACACCCCAACGTCGCACAAAGTATGTAATAAGGACGTTCACAAAAGATATGGAATTGCAATATGACTTATCAATAGGCATAAGGCCTTGATATAAGAGTTAGGAATCGTCAACTCCAAATTGGTAATTATTCGCAGAAGAAGTAGCCTTAATAAGGTCTAGAAGTCAAAAACATAGGACTTCTATAATCAGGACAGTGATTGTTAGGCACCAATACAGTATAGCAGATCAAATGTCAGGTATGTACAATACTGTCCCTAGATCACAACCGATCAATAATACACTGGGACAATTCTATTTGTCTACAGCTAAAATTGGTCCTAATCAATCATTGAGTCCAAAGACTCTAACAAGATTCTTTATCAATACAGGATAATACTCAATAAAGTCTCAAGTGGAAGACAATTATACTTGTGTTACACCACACACAAGATAGACGAGTTCATAGGTCAAAAATGACAACAAGAGTACAATGACATAAGTCATTTACCGTTCCTCATAACGAGCGAGTAACAACCACGTACGCAAGACATTTCTAGTCAAGGACAAGACCAGAATCACTATGATTGGAAATCTCCAACATAAAAGCAGTTCGCACAACAAATGCCAATAGAATCACAACAGTTCAAGCCTATAAAATACACGTATCCAAATAACAAATATTATCCAAAGACTCCCCAAGTCTTTTATCCAAGGTAATATCATAGGTTATTAACTCATACCACAATTAAACCTAGAGACTCTCCAAGTCTCTTTGTCCAACATAGGATTATAATAACAATCCCAATTCATCAGTCATCTCCAAAGACTTGCTAAGTCATTGGTACAAGGAAAAGTCATATAGAAATGACTAAATACCAAATATGCAAATACAACCAGTGCCAATACTACAATGCCCTAGAAACAGGATTTCAATAGAATAGTTCGTCTCCGCGGTAACGCCTGTCTTCTATCTAACCTCATTTCATTTTAAAAATCATGAATAATTTTTCAAAAATATTTTTTGAAAATATACGACACAAAATTAGGGGCATATAGGAATACTACACCAGTTCACAATAAAGTCTTACCTTGGCCATAGGTAAACCAAACTTGAACTTCAAGAATTCCTTTTTTTTTACATATAGTAGCAAGAGTTCAATAACTCTCTGTATAGACTTATGAGTGATCTGATCTTTATGCCATCAATTATAACACCATAATGATGCTTGGATCTAACTCAAATCAAGTAATGAGTCACAAACTAAACCCAGTACTAACAAACTCAATAATGACTCTAATCCACAACAGATTATAACAAGAGTCTCCAATAATCTCCAAAAGTCAGTACAAGCAAAGCACCACAAGTAGTACTCACTCATTAACGTCAAGAGGGAATACATCGACAAGATTGATTCTTGTCATCATCAGTCAATCAATTTCGTGTTTAACATACCAGTTCCACTTATTATGTTGAGTAAGTAGGACAAGAAGAATATATATATATATATATATATATATATATATATATCTGATCAAACTATCAAGCACTTAAAACATGACAATTTCTTTTAAATCATAGATAAGTATAATAGAAGTTTTTCTCAAAATTTCAAGGTTTTTCAAAAATTCTCGAACATATCTTCAATATATTTAAAAGCATATCTTCTTTTCATTAGAAAATCACACTATGCAAATAATTTCCCATGATTCTTTATTATTGAAAAAAAAAAACTTTAGGTAATGTTTTAGTGAGACTTCCTTTGAGCTTTATAACTTTGAAATATCATATTCTGACAATTTTATTAAAAGCAATCTCGAAAAATATTTTAATGATAGGAAGAACCTATAAAGGAGTTTAGAAAATATTAGAGTGTGTCAAGCGTTTTTTTTTTTAATAGCCTCACCCAACTTGTCAAGCATATTAATCTATAGCTCATATATATTTGAAAATCCAAATTTCACAAATCGAACAATTTAGATTTTCAATTTCAAGAAAGATACCATGCACCATTTTGCACTACCTAAATCTCTCCAATGCTTAGGTATTCAAAACCAAAATAATTTTATTTAAAAACTCAAATAAAATGTCACTCCAAGTCTCCAATATTAGGAGTTCTCAACACTCAGGATATAAAATCAATTTAACCACACAAGTGCTTAATTATCCAATTGAGACAAATAATGCAAAGTTAATTCCACTTAACTTACTAACTCAACAAACAAGATATTTATGGCATACCAAAGATTTAACAATTCAATAATTACTAAAATCATACATAGCTCAAATAAACAAGCCACATATACATAATGAAAAACTTAGAAGGGTAACTAAACTCTTGCAGTAAGACAAATAGGGTCATGACAACAAAATTTCATAAAGCTTCCAAATAAGTTTTGAAAATATGAAAGTTTTCAATTTATGTAAGGTTCCAAACAAATCAGCATAACAAATTTTCTTAGTAAAATTCTTGTAACAAGATATCATACATTTGACTTTTAGGAATATATGCATAAATTTTCAAAAATTTATATGCATACTTCACTAAATCACACCAATGATTTCTTTTAAAAATTCAAACTTTTTGCCAAAAGTTACCACATAATTTTTACTATAAACTTTTTATGTTTATTTTCAAGTCAATTTGTAAATTTATTATCGAAAGCTTCCTTTAGATTCAAAATCATGCGACAAGTAAAAACTCAAAAATTTTAGCAAGAGTCTCTACTATATTCAAAACTAGAAAGAAAATATTTAGAAACTTTATTTCTAAATTAACACCACTAAATATGTAATGAGACCTCACTAGTACTATAACTAGTTTTTAAGTAAAGTAATTATCTAAATTTTATATTCCTGGCCATTTCATAAACGATAAATTCAAGTGGCATTATTAATTTTTAAAACCATATATTCCTCGAAAAATATAAATTATATACACCCAACTATTTTTCAAAATTAAGACGTATATGGTTTCTTTGAAAATAAAAATGATACATTGGTCGAATGTAAACATCTACCTCATGCAGAACCAATTTTTTATTAATTTGAAATTTTCCAAAGTTTCAAGATCAATTAATCAACCTTATATCTAATCCAAATTTAAATTTTACAAAAATGTCTACATTTAAGGGCCACATAAATAAATTTGACAAAACTAGTACAATGCAACATTCAAGTAAACATAACATATCATATCAATTTATTAATCAATTAGATTCCACTAATTCAAGAATTTTCTTACAAAAATTAAACTTGGTAAGACTAGAAAAGAACATTTTTTTTTACCAAGTTCATGTTATTAAATCATCTCATGAATGCAAACTAGCATGTCATATCCACTAACATGTCCAACTGATGTATGATAGAAAGTTACAAAAACACATTACCAGATACTTAAACTGGTTATGTATACACAAATAATTTCCAAGAGATTCAAATTATAACATCACAAGCACAAATGATGTCAAGTTATGCTAAAACAAGACACTGAAATTATTATTTTAGAACCTATGAGGTTCATATAGCTTATCACAGTAATGGACATAGGAGTACAAGAATAAATGTCCATTTGAATTTAGGAATTTTGACAAGAATAGATTTCACTAGTCTCGTGTCATCCCCGACACTTCTGAGACAATAATTTCAAGGGGTATAACCATCCCAAGGATACCAGAGTTTCACTTTAAGGAGATAAACAAAGGATTAGAACGAATCAGAGTAAAGTCAATATATTTAGCCAATTCCTAAGTGATATATGAGGTATTTGTCAAACAATTTTCAAAATTCTTTTTAAACATCAAACTATCACAGACAAGATCCTAGACAGATCTGAAGCCGTGCTCTAATACCAAAATTGTCACAACCGAAAATCCAAGGCCAGAACTTTTAGTAAATTTAAGTAAAAACAGTGATAAACAAAAATTTCTAAAATTTTCAGAAAAAGTCGAGTACTTAAAATTTAAATTTTAGTCCTCAAGAATAAGTAAATTTTAATATTGGACCAACTCGAGAAATTATAACATTATCAACTAGTTTTAAATTTCCAAGATATTTTTAATTTTAAATTGAGAGAAATGATAAATAATAAATTTTAAAAACTTTTTATTAATAATTAAGTTTAATGAAAGTGTTCAGTTTAAAATCATAGGCCCATAGTTAAAATAATTTTCATAAAATCTTTTCTATGTCTAAGTACTCGATTAAATATCGAAATCATCCTCATATATCAACTCAGTAAATATACTACTAATGGCGAAATAAATTTGACTTAGAAAAAGAGAAAATGATACAGAGTACAAACAACCAATGAAGAGAACTGGAACTGCAAGCATATGCCAAACATGTTTGTCAAGCCACACGAATATCTATCACAGAATAATTTGACACCTGAAAGGGGAAAAAAGTAGGGGGTGAGCACGTGAATGCTCAGTAGAAAACTCAATTACCTTTTTAGGAAAAACCTTTTTCGTAATTCTCAATACAACTGCATGGTTAGTAGTTCTGGAAAGTATTTTAATAACTATAAAGCATTCGAAATATATATAGGAAATTTTTACAGAAAATCATGCTCAAAGAAAAACCAAATATATATCTAGGTTAAAATAGATAGAAAACCATAATAAAACAAGCATAGTGCACATCACATAAATCAACACATAACATGAGTTCTCATCCTTTTATCACAACTAGAGCAACTTATACTACATGTATTGAGTGCCCTCTGTCTGACATCTATATCTGAAAACCGGAGGGACACCCATATGTCAACTCCTACCGAATCGAAGGGGCACCGAATACCTACGCCTACCAAATGGAGATAGTCAGAAAACAAACCCCGCGCGAGTTTACGGACTCTCACCGAAGGCGAGTGTACTAGTCTACCTACTACAACACCGTGATGCCTAAGACGACTCTTATACATGATCGTATGAAATGTGCAATATATATAGAGTCTCAAATAACCATGCAGTAGTTTAACATTCTAGATATGCTCTGATTTTTAATCAAAATCTATTTTGTACTTTAAAATCCAAAAATACAGTTTCTATGGTTTTACCAAATTCCAAGTATAAAAACTTGTATAAAATCATATTTAAAAATATCTAGAGTAGTCCACAATGTTTCACAAATTCATAGTTCATTAAAATAACTATTCAAATAATTCAATTTAATAAAATCACAAAATTTCATTTTCAGAATAAATTCCAATTTTAATGTAAATAATAGAAAACAAGGAAATTGAATCCCCTACCTGAATTGAGTATTCAAATAGTACTATGGAGCTATGGAGAAATTTTGGCGTCATTCGAGTATCATTTGGAATGTCGGGCATTGTTTTAGAACCTTTGATTGATAGGTTTGAAAAATCAATTTTCAATCAGAACTTCAGATCGTTAAACGGACTTCACTACTGAATTCAGAGCGCCCAAAAATACTAGGTTAGATATATAATTCAACTAATTCGGGCTCGGGCTCGGGCTGAACCCGTGCCCACGACACACAAAACGAGACGATCTAAGCCGTTAGAGTTAGATTTTCTTGCCCGTCACTATATATATATATATATCAAAATTTTTATTTTCATGAGTATATCACAAATATGAGGTTTATTTTACGATCCAACGGTCGGATTGAAAATTTTAAATATAAAACGAAAATTGCTCAAAATTAACAAAAATGACAAAATTCAATCCGGACAATATTGAGTCAAGATATATATACCATGTTGAAGATCGTGATGAGACAAGGTGAACCCAACCGATTTCATGGCGAAACGTCGCCGGAATCGGCACCGGCATCAGAAAATAGATCGCGGCTTCTATGCATCACCGGCGGTGAACGGGACATCGTCAGGCAGCAGGGACGGCAGCACGAGGATCGTCCGGCCTCCAGCTATCGACACCGGTTGCTGGCGGCACTCGACGATGCTGGGAAGGCCTTCGACGGAGCTTTGCCGGTTTTTCAGGGCTTGGCCGGAAAATCGCGGGAGAGAGAGAAGGAGCTGAGGGGAAGATGCAGGCCACGTGTCTGCCCTTAAATGGGTAGTGCAATTTTTTTAAAAATTGCACATAAGTCCCTAATTTTAAAATTTTATTTCAAAATAGTCATTCAGTTTTGCAAATTAGTCCCTCTATCAAAATTTCTTTCAAATTAACCCAAAATTTGAATTTTTAATTCAATTTATATATATATATATATANCTGTCCTTCTTTCTCTACTTGAATCTTAAACAAGAATGAAATATAAACTATTTCCCAAAAAAAAAAAAAAAGAAAGAAAGAAAATTATATATATATACACACGGAGATTATATTCACACCTTCTAATAGCATAAAAGTAGCCCTCTTTCTAAAAAAATAGTTTAATTACAACTTCACCCTTAATTTTGTTTGTGTACCCCATCAATCTTGCATCAACAAAAACTCAATCCTAAGTTTAGCCAAAAAATAATAATAAATAATAAGGAAAACCATCTAAATGAACTCGAGAATATCATTTGGATCGAGGTAGATTATTTCAAACCTCAAAATGACCTATCCCAACACTACTTCAACGTTGATTAGAGGCGGCCTGCCCTGTCGAAAATAGGCTTGGAGGTAAGACCGACCCATACTGAAAAGTTAAATGAGGAGCCCAGACCAGGTTCTTAGACAGGCCTTAGGTAGGCTAGGCTGGGCTCAGAACGGGCTAAGATAGGTAGGCCCATTCTTGACACGCTTTAAAAAAATTAAAAAAAATATTATTATATGTATAATTAGTTAAAAATATTAGAAATTTAAAAATAAAATTTATTAAATAATATGTTATGTTTTTTTCTTATTGATAAAAATTTTAAAATAATTAAATAAGTTATAAGTATATAAGTTGAATAGTTGATAAAAAAATTTAAAATAAAAACCTTAAGAAGATTTTTTAGAGTTAGATTCAAATTTGAAATCATAAAAAAATGAGTGAGGGAATGTGTATTTATAGGTATAGGAAAAAATTTTATTTGAATTGATTTTAAAATATTTTTTTAAAAGAAAAATTGACGGGTCAGCAAATGCGGACTAACCCAGTAGGTCTAGATATATAGGCCCAGCACATCTCTATCCTTAGGATCGGGCTGATCCCAAGCCTATTTTATTGAGGGTCGGGTCAGCATTTTGCCAGGTCCAACACTAACTACATCCCAAATTCCTTTCATTTGGATTAAAATAGAGCCTAAGCGCCACTATAATAATGATGGTTATATATTTCAACCTAATAAACTTATAAACCAGTTTGAAGCAATTAAGTAATATATAGAGCTTGATTCTATTTTGATATCTTCTCATATTAAAGAAAAAAACTTTCACTGCGATTAACAAAATGAATTGCAAACTAAAGACAATTGGCTTGGAGTTGCATAAGCAAGAGCAACTGGAAAAAGAAAAAATAAAACAAGAGAATAAAACAAGATGAGGATTAAAAGAGAGAATGATGAACAAAAAGGAGTAGTAGAAAATAGGAGTACTGTTATAATATGAAAAAAG
Source organism: Parasponia andersonii (assembly GCA_002914805.1). NCBI lineage: Eukaryota > Viridiplantae > Streptophyta > Magnoliopsida > Rosales > Cannabaceae > Trema > Trema andersonii. The sequence continues at coordinate 293,875 of JXTB01000250.1, forward strand.
TATGGGAAGATGAGGGAAAGTTCAACATGGGGTGCACAAAATTTTCTCCTAGCTTTAAGTTATCCTTTAAAGTCATTTTACTAGTGGGCGCCTTTATAACAACTAAGGGTGTCAATATAGCCCCATATATATACACATACTAGGGATGTCAATTTAACCTACGAACCCGTTCATTTGCTGATACCTGACCTTAATAGAGCCGGTTGTAACTATATATTTAGGTACAGAAGTCGAGTATGGGATATCGTGGTGGGTTCGGAGAGGGTTTGGATGAAGATGTACCTATCCCTGAACCCAACCATATTATATACATATATATTATTTTTGAAATATAATTAACATATATGTGTATATATATAAATATAATTAATGTATATCAAAAAATGTTAAAGCTCATTCCTCAATACTTAAGGAAGCCTAATCCCAAATTCCCAATTAGATACATATCAAACCAAACGATTTGTAGTCTGTAGAGAAGGGAAAAAAAAACCTAAGCTAAGTAACATTTATTTTCAATAGCAGTTGTTGCCAGTCTCTGTGCAGTCTCCACAAACCACAGTCCACTATCCTCTTCCTCTCAAGCACCCTGCCCTTTTGAGATCCTGGGGACAGGGCGAAGTCTTTTCTGCCTCTCAGGCTCCTACTAATCTTTGCTGCCTCTCAACTCAAATGTAAAGACTTGAGCATTCTATTCTGTTTTCGTTAAACCAAACCCTACGAAACTTGCAGAGTATGCCTTTATATTCTAAATAAACTGTTCTCTTTCTTATTTTTTTTTAAGCCATAATTTAATTTAATCAAAGGAAAGGAAAAATATGTTGAATAGGTTTTTAAGACTTTGGAACTACAAAACTTCTAAGACTAAAGTAAATTCTGACCTTTTTGTTGTTGTTATTTGTGGTTATTGTATATTTACTCGTTACATGAGAATTGAACACAATTTTAGTCAACTATTTTGGTAGTTAATACTGAATTATTGTGTGAAAAAATATACTATAGCATTAACACTTTTGTTAAAGTCCTTTTCCATGAAAGAAATATCATGTAGAATTTATGCTTACAATAACAAATTCTTTGTCTTATTATTTTCTTTTTTTTTTCTATCTAGTATATTGGCCTATTCTCTAAGCTTTATGGCACTTGGGGAGTTTAAAACTAGCTAAAAATACCAAGTTTATTTACAAATGGAGTTTCAGGAACAATTTGTTCTTACTTTTAGTACATTTCTAATAAAAAGATGAGCAGTGGCACTGAGAGGGCACGTGAAAGTCTATTAAATAGTTCTGCATTTATTCTTTATTATTATTATTAAAAAAGTGTATTAGTTGTGCAAATATTATTATTAAAGCCTATTCTCTATTATTATTCTTCCCCCCCCCCCCCAAAGAAGGTGCATTAGTATATGGTTGTCTTCTAATTAAAATATGTAAATAAAAAAAATCTATTAAATAATATATATTTTATATACTATTATAGGATCATTAATGATAAAGACAGATAGGAATTAGGATAAATAATTTTTATTAGAAAAGACTCATTCTATTATTTAAAATTTAAATTTCATCATATTACTCCTTAAATTATTAAAAATATTTCATTTAAGTCTTTTGCTTTACATTTTATTTGATTTTTAATATAGTGAACACAAAAGATGCATTTATTATTATTTATCATTTCAAGTGGGACTATAATATTGAATATGAAGATGAATTGCAAGTAAGACTATAATTGAAATATACGTACTCATTTTGTATGAATATGTATTTCTTATAGATACTATGAGTGGTGGTAGTGAACTAGCTGAAAGATTTAAATCAAAGTCTTAGTGATGGATCAATTACTCAAACTTCTTCACCAGCACAACATAAAGAACGAACATCTAGGCCAGGAATACCTTTAAATAATTCTCATCCACCTCCTATAGAAAATCTTAAGAAAGGATCAAATGAGAATGTGAATGATAGTAATCATGTTACTCTTACGAATGAATATTCACTTAAAGATTCTACATTACTTGCTAAAAGAAAATTGACTTCGGATGTTTGGAATCATTTTAAAAGATAAAATATTGATGGGTTAATGAAGGCAATTTGTAATTATTGGGAAAAGAAGTTAGAATATGGAAGTAAGAATGGTACTATTCATTTGGGTAAACATTGGAAAAGATGTTTTTTTCGAAATACAAAAGACATTAGGCAATCCATGTTGAATCCAAATAAAGTTAATAATGATAGGAAAACTACAATTGTTACATATGTACTTGATCAAGAGCAATCTAGGAGAGATTTGGCAGAGATGATCATTTTACATGAGTATTTACTTTCTATGGTTGAGTATATAGGATTTAGATGATACTCATTCAACTTACAACTAATGTTTAAGATAGTGTTAAGAAACATAGTAAAGAATGATATTTTGAAGTTTTTTAATGAGCATAAAGTCAAAATTAAGTCTTTCATTGACACTATTAAAAGTAGAGTTAGTATCACAATAGATACGTGGACTGTTAACAACCAAAAGAGGTAGTACATGATTATTACATCAAATTTTATAGACAACTCATAGAAATTACACAGTTATATTCATATATATATATATATATATATATTTATATTTTGATAATAAAGTTTAATCATAATTGTAACTATTGTATTCTTGTCTGCTAAGTTTATATACATACCTACTCCAAACAATGTAGAGACTATCAATGAGGCACTCTTTCATACTCTAATAGATTGGAACCTTGATCGTCAGTTGTCTTCCTTAATAATTGATAATTGTACCAATAATGATAGTATGATTTCGAAGATAAAAGAGAAACTTGATAAAGATTTACTTTTATTGGATGGGAAATTGCTTCACATGAGGTGTGCTACACATATTTTGAATTTAATTATGAAAAAGGGGCTAATTAGATTTAAAAAATGAATAAAGAATGTTCGTGAAAGTATTAATATTTGGAAGGCCACATCTAAGAGAGTATAAAAGTTTGAAAACTCAGCTAAATAATTGGACATACCATGTACTAAGAAGTTAGTCCTCAATTGTAAAACTAGATTGAATTCTATATATTTGATACTTAAAATTGCTTTACTTTACAAGCTTGTTTTTTGACGTTTAAGGTTACGTAAACTGCAATATAATGTGTTCCTTCTGATAAAGATTGGGAAGTTGCTGAAGAGTTATGTCATAGACTAGAGAGATTTTATAATGTTATTTTCATTATTTCTAGGACATGTTATCCTATCGCTAATTTATTCTTCATTGAGATTTGTGAGTTAAGATTATCTCTAAATCATTGGATTGATTCTAGTAGACTAGAAATAAGAGAGATGTCATTTGTAATGATAGAAAAGTTTGAGAAATACTTGGACGAAGTTTATGGGGTTTTGACAATAACAAATGTATTGGATTCAAGATATAAAATAAAATCCTTCAAATATTATTTTCCTTTGATTTTTGGAATTCGTACTTCAAGTAAACTAGATAAGATTTATAGTAATATGGATGATTTGGTAAAGGAATACCAATTAAAGTATAATAGAAAAGTGATGCAAAATTGTCATAAGGCTGGTACTTCAAAGATGGATAGCTTTTCTTGTAGTTCTAAGGTTACTTTTTCCTTTGACTCTTTGTACGTTTTTTATGCATGGATGGAAAATGAAGAGACTGTTGAAGAAGTGAAATCAGAGTTGGACTTTATTTAGAAGACTCTGTCCATCTTAGAGTTGATAATTTTGATATATTAGATTGGTGGAAGATATAAAGAGTGAAATAATATCCTATCTTGCAACAAATTTCTAAGGATATTACGATATTCCTATGTCAACAGTTGCTTCAGAATTTGCTTTTTTTATTAGTGGCAGAGTTTTAAACCTACATCGTAATAGACTCTTACCATCAATATTAGAAGTATTGATGTATACTCAAGATTGGTTATGGTCTGAAATGAGACATAAATTTTGAGTTATTATTATACATTTTAGTTTGTACTTCTTTTGTTTCAATAATTTGCTAATTATTTGTTTGTATCTTTTTGTTAGATTCAACCAACTCTTCAGATGGTATTGTTATGTTTGTTTGGGATGATAGTGAAGGAGACGATGTTACTGATGTTGAGATAAATTTATTCATAATTATTTAATTGATTAATATTTTAAGAAAAAGAAAATAATATTATTCTTTTCATTTTTTAGGCCAAATTGAACATAATAAAGGAAGTCGAACCAATGGCATGAGGAACAAGGAATTCGAACAAGATTGAAAGTTATTTCAGAATATTACGATATATAATCTTTTATTTATTGTTCTTTTGTGTTAGACAATTGTTATGTTTTTTAGACTTATTTTATTTTAGATTATTGTAATATATTGGATCTTATTTAAACTTGAGACTTCTTTAATTTTGTGTATTTTATATGAATCATATAATGNATATATATATATATATATATATATATATATATACACTCTTTATGAGAATTTTACAAGTGCATGTAAAATGTAGCAATTATATTTGTATCCCCTTTTATTTTACATCTTTCCCTCTACATTTATATTTTGAGGGCCTATATTTATACCCCAAAATAGTATAAAAGCACCCCTAAATGAATTGACTCTACAAAATAAATTTAATTCCTTCCTCTCCACCATCTTCTCTAATTCTTCCGTCAAATCACCGGAATATATAGGAAATAAGAAAGAACAGTAGATAAGTATTATCAACCTATAAAATCTCAAGATTTAATTGACGAGCAATCTTCTCTACTTTTTTTTCTTCCTATTTTTATAACTTTTTGTTTAGTTTGTTTTATTTTTTCCTCATCAGCTTTTGGCCATAACTTTCAACCCCTTTTCCGTTTTATGATTTTTATGATATTCACTACCTTACTAAAAAAAAAGTAAGAAAAAACAAAAAGAAAAGCAAAATAAGTACAGACACCTTATTGTGAGAATTGTTGTGTAACTCCATTAACTTCACAACCAATAAAATGGAGTAAACCCATCACCAAGCTAAAATATAATCCAATTACCATCATAATCTCAAGCAACCAATTCAACAATTCCTTAGGAGATTTCAGCTAGTTGATTATATTCATACTTTAAGCCCTCTTTCACTCTTTTATTTTATTTACAGGTTAATTTTAGTCTATATGATTAACTTTTCTTGTAAATTGATTTTCATTCTATAGTTATGAGTACAAAGGAATATTCTTTTATTAAAAAAGGGAATTCGATGAAAGCTTAAATGAAAACTAAATTTTAGATGTGGGTTAAATTTAATGGTTTTTAGAGTGTACTGTTTAAAATTATCCATTATAGTCTTTTTAGATAAATTACTAATTAATAATTTCAAAAAAAAAAAAACCATAAAAGGGCGCCTTTACTCTAATTGCGGGTGCAAAGATAGTCACCCTTATACTTTTAGATTTGGGAATGCTTTGCAAGATAATTAAGACATATTTCTGCCATTAGTTTGAGGAAAATTCTCCGTCTAGAAACATATCAGCACAATATATTTAGTAATTACCACTTTTCTTATACTTTAAGATTTGGGAATGCTTTGCAAGATTACCAATTAAGACATATTTCTGCCATTATTCGAGGAAAATTCTCCATCTAGAAACATATCAGCACAATATATTTAGTAATTACCACTTTTCTTGCATATTTTTTATGACCATTGATTTGGGAAATTTATCCCTACATAAATTAAAATTCAAATTTTTTCATCTAGTTTTAGTATTTCAATTCATATCCTACAAAAGAAATGATGATACATCAAATTAAAAACTTAAATGAAAATTAAAAAAATTAATTAGGCTCGTTTAAATTTTAAAATATTGTTACGTTCAGTGGTCGGACATGAATTATTTTTAGTGTCATTAATTGGATATGAATTAACTAGAACACAAAATTAGATTGATGATTTGTATTAAATTAAGAGATAAATTTGTTTCTATTCATAAATCTGATTGTATACATTTTTCATGACTCGTTTGTGAAAATATGAACATACATTAGCAATTATACATTTATGCATGCAGTACCTCATTCCTTGGAGAACTTTAGCGAAAGGAAGTTTTGGTAATATAGTACACGATAAATGCATCGATTAAATGTACGGAATCCGTTCATTTGAAAGAGTATATAAGAAGAGTTTTCATCAATAGAGATTTTAATTGAAAACGCTATTGAAAACGCTCCTATAATTAAAAAGATCAAAAGAAAAGAGAGGACAACGTAAAATGAGAACACGTTACTTTGTACAAATTTAGTAATTAAAGTTTTAACTTCAAAAGGAATTTTGATCCCAACCTCTTTATGGCTAAACATACTTTTATTTGTATGTACCCGAAAATCGACCCGTATCTTTTTAATTTGAACTTTATTAGGAAGTGTTCTTGATTTATAGAAAATTTCCTTGATTTGAAACAGTCATAAGGACAAAGAATTTCGACCAATTCCAACGACAATGATTGGTTAGTACTAATCGCATTTCGTCTAGAAAAACAAGAAATATTTTTCAAAAGTTGACAATACTTTTAACTTTTTCTTTGTCCTTTTTTTTTTCCGCAATCTTTTTTCGGAAAATATTTTCTTTTTGGTTTTTAGCCAACAGAATTGCATTAATTGAACCAAGTCAGGAAACGGAGAGACGAACTTTGGCAGCCGCAAACCGAGATGTTCTATACATTGATGATCATACGCGGACGAAATTGGGTTTAGGCGTGTTGAAACCGTAGGACCACGGTTGTGACATTTTCCTACCATGTTTTTCTTATTGAAGTAAGTCAAAGGTCGATTTCGTAATTTCAGGTGGTTTGTTCTGAGTTTTATATTTTTTTATTCATATATTTGTTTATTTATACTTTGTTGAGTGCTGTACTAAGGGTGACCTCAAAAGTCTATGATAAATTAAATGCCCTTCATGTATCAAAAGAAAAATCATTTCAACGCCTTTTTCTCTTATGTTATCATAAATTGACATAAAATATGTGAAATTTTAATTAAGAAAATATTAATCGATCGTGATAACCACGTTTTCTTAATGCAGAAAGTCACAGCTCGAATCTTCAACCCCGTTCGATAAAAAAAATAAAAATTAAAAAATTAAAAAAAAGTACAGTAATTACATTTGAGAAAATGTCAATATGCCATGGGCCATATAGTTACACTTTTTTGAGAATATGTAGTATGAACAAACATATATAGAGAGAGCCTCACAAAGTGCTTGAATGACATTTGCAATATATAGCAATCTGCATTCGTAATAAGACAAGTTCAATTCACTAGATCGTTCACAATTGCATTATTAGATTCCACATCAAGTACCTAGTTCTGATTCTTTGACCAGTCACAATAGCACTTTAGCTTTGCAGTTTCAGCATCTAGTTTCCAAGCATGTAAAAAGTACGTTATTTCATATTGTTGCTCGTTGAGACTCGAGACTATGGACTCGAAACTGAAAACTTATAAGTTCCTTAATCAAACATGAATTTTTTTTAATCTTCATAAAGCAGTAACAGAAAAAAGTACTCAAATGTTCATATATGTATGGAAGTTTATTCTGTAAGTTATTTTCTTGAAAGGATACAAGAAACTGTAGGTTTGAAACTGTATTTTTCGACATGATTGAGCAAAAAAAAAAAAAAAAGACGGGAAGTCTTCAAGTATAGCAATTCCTAAAAGAGTTATTAAGTAGCATTAAATAGGGGTATAGCTGTACATGAGTTGAGTCAGATTGATTTTACATTTTTTTTTTTTTAAAAAAAACGCAACCATAGGCGTTAGTTTGGGAAAATCGTAACGTAACTTGTTAAAGAAATCCAACAACTTCATTCAGTTGATTTGGATTGGGTTGAGAGTTTTTTTTTTTCTTGTTTATTTTAGTTTTCACTTTTTTTTTAAAATATGCTTTTGAATCTTAGTATGATTATTAAATATTTATTATTTTGCTTTAGCTAGTTTAATCATTATAATGTAAAAATTTAGATCTATATAAATTCTAACAAATTATATACCAATATAAGCTAATAAGTGATTTTTTTAATGTCATTTTTTATATTTAAGAAGTTCAGGTCAGCTGGATTAGGTTATTTGGGTTGGAAATTCCTCAACTTATACCCGACCCGTAGCGTTGGTTTAAAATAATTATAACTTGGAAACCACGTACATTCTAATCATGTTATTATTTTCAGTTTGGATTAGAATGTGTTGTCGGATTATTGCGAGTGTAGATAGCTAAATCTACAATTATGAGATCCTTAGGCCACCAGCAACCTACAAAAATAGAAGGTTATAAGAGCACTTATTGGACACTGGGATAGTGGCAGCAGAAGATGAAATAGTGGATGGAAACAATAGAAAGCAAGGATCAAAAAAATGAAATAGTGAATAGTGTGGAGTAAAGGTACGATAGATGAATTAGCCTTAGGAACTTGTGAGTTGGGAAGAACACTCAGAGTCTCAGATGACTGAGCGTTTGAGATGTTAGAGTCCGTTTGATTAGAAGTAATAGAAAGGATCCGAAAAAACCTTATTCTGTTATTTGATTGGTAAATGTACTCAAAAAAAAGACATCTGGTGGAATGGAATATTATTTTAAACCTTTTTTTTTTTTTTTTTTTTTTCCAAATAACCCTTGGTCCATTTCTCATACGACTTCCTCCAGACCACAGAACACCATCCACCATCCATGCCCTCTTCGCTGCTGACTCTCCTCCAAGAACGTGCCATTATAGACCCTCCAACTTTCTGGATTCATCTCCATGCACTGACCAGAGAGGTGAGAAAGGTTAATGTCTATGAAATTATTAGACACTTTGTATAGATCTCTCTGTTATTTGTTATCATGTCTATGAAATGTTTGTTTGTTTTGGAGGGGCAAGTTTAGGAAAGAATCATTTTCTGGGATTTGGATCATGTACCACCAGGATCGTCATGGCCTTTGCTGTAAAAGCTTGTGATTCCTAACTCTGTTAGGAATGGTCGTCCTCCTTTAGACGATCATGTTTGTTTTTCTTGTTTTGATGTTGCTTTTGTCTTTTTGTCTTTTTTTTTTTTTTTATGGCTATTTGCGTTTGTTTTCTTTTTGGGATATTTGGTGCCATCCTTGTATTATTGTCTTATTAATAATACTTATATGAATAAGTTTTAAGCTAAAGTAAAGACATTATTAAAAATATGACATTAATAAAATAATTTAATGTTTAATGTAATTTAAAATGCTAAAATATTCATTTTCAACCTAAGAGTATTTTTTTCATAATACAGCTAATTCTATTATTTTCTATAATCAACTAAACATAAAAATGTTCTTTTTTAGTTATTGATTCTACCACTCTAACTAAACATCTTAATTATATTACTCTCTTTTTTTATTCTACATTAATTATTATTATTATTATCATTATTATAATGATTCTACCACTCTAACTAAACATCTTAATTACATTACTCTTTTTTTTTCATTCTACATTAATTATTATTACTATTATTATTATTATTATTATTATTATTATTATTATTATTCCACCAACGCAACCAAACAGGCTCTTAGATTATAACTTTATAACGTAAGTTTTATAACGTAAGTATGAGTGTTCGATGGATCATGTCCGTCCTTGTTAAGATGGATAAGATTGATGGATACTTATAGGGGTGTTAGACAGCTATCAGTCTCATTTCTCTCTCATTCAGTTGAGAGGAGTCTCTAATATTTCACTTGTTCATGGCTCAGTTGAGGACGTGACTCCTCTTTGTACTTAATCTGTTTGGAACTTGGATTTTTAAAATGAAAGAAAAAAAAATGCTAAGTGATTTCATTTTTTTTATTTAGATTGAAACAAAAAATGTTAGAATTTCCTTTTTTAAGAAAAGTAAGAATTTAATTTAATGTTATTTTTTAAGTATATAGAATGTTGAGATATTAATTAGTAAAACAAAGAGTGTCGAAATAAAATTTTTAGAAAAATATACATATATTTTTTTCTTCTCACGACTTTTTTCTTGTAATTCTTTTTTCTTCAAAATCCGGATCCCAAGCCAGAGTGGCTGTGGGTGTAAATATATCCCACTCTTTCCTTGGGTTATCTGAAGACATATGTCTCTTCTTGTTAGCCGTTTAAGACTGGAGTAGGCTCATCTTGATTAGGTGGCATGGTTGTTCATTTTCTTCAAGGGTAGTCTTGGTACCGAGGCAACTAGTCTTAAGAGGCTTAGCGGATGGACATGTGGAATACTTGGGGGTGGACTTATCTCAAGAAGTTTAACTAGGAGACACGTGGCAACCTTATTTCCTTTGCTTCGGGATTCGTGCGCCACGTGGTGAAATGGTTGGTTGGTGACCCGTGTATGACTACTCAACTAATAAGCGGCAGTGGGCTAGTTTGATCATTCGTTGGGCTTGGCTTAGCCCACATCAAATAGTGGAGTCTTACATGGATTGGGTTATAAATTGTTGGACAAAGGTCAGGTGGATCTTGACGAGTTGTGTATGACCCCCAACCGAAAAGTCATAGTAAGCTAGCCTGATTTCTGGTTGGGCCTGGCTTAGGCCACTCTAAAACAGTGGTTTTTCACATTGGTTTGGGCTATGAGTAGTCGAGTCCTATCTTTGACTACTACAGCAAGTTAAAATTAATGATTTAGAAAACTAACATTTTTGGGAAAATTCTAGTGTAAGAAGGACAAAAACCCTCAGGGTATTTTTTTCCTTATGGGACAATTTATAAAAGATCTATTTTAAAAAATAAATTAAATAATATGTTCACTATTACACAATAATATATTCTATAACCTTTCTAATTTTGAGGATTTTTATTTTTAAAATAAAAAAGATCTATTTTAAAAAATAAATTATATAATATGTTCACTATTACACAATAATATATCCTATAACCTTCCTAATTTTTAGGATTTTTATTTTTAAAATAAAAAAACAGAGACACGATATATCTTTTACAAAATTATCAATAGTTTTATACTAAAATTATCTTTTACAAAATATCAAAAGTAAAATAAGAGAGATTGTGAGAGAATGAGAGAAAGGGGAAAAAGAATAAAAGTAGAGTATTAATAACAAATATTCGTCTTTTCATCTTATTTTAAGAAATGATCATGTTATTTCTACCAATTCAATAAATGCCCGTTTTTGTTATCATCTATTTGTAAAATGACCGTTTTGTTGTAGATCAATTTTTTATTTGACTTTTTTTATTAGTATATCAATTATATATTAGTATATCAATTTCTTTATCAATGTAAATTTCATATGAGTATATCAATTATTGGGCATTAGGATATCAATTTTATAATAAGTTGATTAATATATGATTTTTTTTCATAAACTAATTCAGATATTCAAAAATTGAACTATTTTAAGCTTTTTTTTTTTTTTAATGAACTTGGCAACTTTCAAGTTTTTTTTTTTTTGAAAAATTTGGTCATTTTTTAATAGTGTTTGAAAAACGGTCGTTTCTTAAACTTAACCTAAAATTCAGTTATTTGGCTAAGTTCTTATTTTTTCCCCCCCAAGGCGGCTAAAAATCTATATATTAAAAGTTCAACAATAAAAATGTGCAACAAAAAAGCTATATATTAAAAATTCAACAATAAAAATGTACAACAAAACCTAATAATTAAATAATAAAATCAAAGGGAAAATATCAAACCACTACTTTCAGCCTGATTTCCTCAAAAAAACAGGAAATACTCCTTCCTCAACTCCCCTACACAAAATATAAAACCAATAAAACAAATAAGAAAATGTATTATTTTTTTAGTACAATAAGAACAAAATATGTTAGCAAACTTAGTATCGAACTTGACTAGAACAAAGGGAAAAAAAATTCAGGCAAAAAGAAAAAAGTTCCAACAGAAAACTAGTGTATATATATATTTTTTAATGGCTCCGATTAAGCAACGTAATATTCTCCAGATCACCAGGCTTTGCGGGTCCACTAAGTAACGAAAAAGTATTTGTATCCACTAGCTTTTCTCCAAGTTTCAGAAGTGTCATCCAAACGTTCCGCTGAAAGATCTTCTCCTCCACTCAGAATGCGCCACGTAAGAGCTTAACATAGATTGTTTTCTGCTCCAACGCATGCCACGTCACCGGGATCAAGTCCACGGTCTACGCTCACGCTTCCGTAGCCGTCGATTTTCAGCACCCAAGATTCTGGCCGTTGGATATTATAAGAGACATAACTTGTGGTCGCCACAATTTACGTGCTCAATCACGTCGATTTTCCATGCCAAATTTAAGCCGCAAACTTTCAGAGTTGAGACTCTCCAAAAATCAGTGACGACTCAGCAACTCGAATCGATCGGAGATTTTTTTCAGCCAATAAGGTCAGAGTCTCTGTCTTTTTAATCTTTTTCCTTGGTGGGTTTGTGTTTATTTGCCTAGAAAATTTATGATCTTCAATAGAAATTGCTCAGTTTCAACTATATATTACTAACTAATCAAAATTAAGCGTCTCTTGTTTGTTTCTGATCATTTTTGGATTATGAATTTTATGTTTTAGTTCAGGGTTTAGCGCAGAGTTTGAAGATGAGTCTAGGTTTCTTGTAGATCAAACAGCAACATTATAAGTGGATGTAATCTGTGACTGAGACCTGGGATTGTCACAGTTCTGGTTTAAGGCAGAGTTTTCATGGCTAAATTGGGTTAGAATTAATGAGTCGTGAGTAATGCCTACTGCTTAGGCTGTGTGGTGTTTATTGCTATAATCAAGCTTTGATTCTCTTAGACAATCACACTAATTGGGTTTGAGTTGATGACTTAATTAAGGGTATTTGAAAATCCTTTTTGTAACAATTGTAAGGGATGGACTAAAAATGGTTATCCCAATTTTGTTGCAGGATTTGAGAATTGAGTAAGGTCTCATTTTCATTTCTTCTAAGTACCCAAAAAGTAACTTGGTATGGGAGTTGTGACAGTTTCTAGCTCAGCTTCTCGAACTCCTTTAGGATTAAGCACAAAATTTTTAAGTCATCGACCCACGCTGAAGAAGCCCTTTATTTTGGCATTTGAAGCTGATAAGTCCAATAAAACTTCATTGGTTGCACCCCACGAACCAATAATTTTGCCAGTAGAGACATGCAAGGAGATTAAGAACAGAGTAAGAAAAGCCAAGAAAGCTTCGAATAGAGTAAAAGCTGCGGTTACAGATGAAGCTTCTACTAGTACCATGGAAGTGAATTACAATGAGGCCGCAGCCAAGCTGGAAAACATATACAAGCTTAGTCCCGCGACAGAGTCATCCGATGTGGATGAGGCTACCGGCTTGATGAGTAGGGGCCGTAGAAGGAGGGGGAAGTTTAGTGAAGGTGATGTCAGAACAGGAAAGAAACCTAGTGATACTGTAATTAGGAGCCGTACAAAGAAGGCTAAGAGATTGAGTCTTGATAAAAGGATTACTTTGAAAAGGAACAAGGAAGACAGAGAGAGTGTTTCTAATAGAAAGAGCAAAGATAGTGAGAATGAAAAGAACGAAAAGGAGAAAAGGGTTGTTTTGGTTAGAAAGAAAAAGGATAGCAAGAATGAAAATGAGGAGATTGATAAGCTTGTGAGGGAGTATTCGGCCTCGACTGATTTGGTCAGCTTGGACTGGAAGAAAATGAAGATACCACCAGTTCTTCCTTCGTCAGAGCATACATGGTTGTTCAAGTTAATGCAACCTTTGAAGGTGAGCTTACTTCTGCACAATTTCAGAAGAGGGTGATCAAAAGATGAACGAAAATATTCCTCTTTCTTTGTCTTTGTTTTGTGAGAATGCCTAGTTTTTGGCTGCTAAGTTATGTTTTTTTTCTATTCAGGAACTCCGTCAAGTGAAAGAGAATTTGCAAAATGATTTGGGAAGAGAACCAACAGATGGTGAAGTAGCTAAAGCGACTAATATGAGTGTGGCTCAAGTGAAAAAACATTTGGAGGTTGGCCGAGCTGCACGAAACAAGCTCATTAAGGTGAGGAGGACATTATGTTTCATGACCTTTGTGTATAACATCTTACTACTATCATACATCTTAATTTCTGCTTATTAGTTTCTGTTGACCCTCCTCTGTTTTGAGGATTTGTGTCATTTTAGTTGAAGAAGGAAACTGACTGGTCATTATTGTGTTTATTGCAGCACAATCTCCGACTTGTGTTGTTTGTAATGAACAAATATTTTCAAGACTTTGCAAATGGTCCAAAATTTCAAGACCTTTGTCAGGCTGGAGTGAGGGGACTTATTACAGCAATTGATCGCTTCGAACCAAAAAGGAGATTCCGGCTTTCTACCTATGGTGTTTTCTGGATTAGGCATGCCGTCATACGTTCCATGACAGTCTCAAGCTTCACGCGTGTTTCATTTGGCCTCGAATCTGTAAGCTCTTTTCCTACCTGAGCTAGGATACTGTTATTTTTTTTCGACAGAAACATATATTTCTGCTCAAATCCCTGACTTTCACTATTAAAAAGCTAATACACTTGATGGTCTTCTGCTCAATATAAGATTGGGAAAGAGTAGAGTGCCAAGCTAAGGATTGTCCTCAATTCATGCTTGTAGATAAAAGAAACTATTGGACAACAACATGTTCTGATACTGACTGTACTACAAGTTGATAAGAATCCAGACCTAAAATTCCAGCAAACATAAAACACCCATGATGCATATCAAACATAAAGATAACACTCTCATAACTTTCCCTATTCTATTTATATAGGTTAGAGTAGAAATTCAGAAGGCCAAGCTTGAGTTAATGTTTGAGCTCAAGAGGTTACCAACGGAAGATGAGATAATTGAGAAGGTTAGCATTTCCCCTGAGAGGTACCATGATGTAATGAGGGCCTCAAAACCTGTTTACTCTCTTCATTCAAAGCATGCAGTTACACAAGAAGAATTCATCAATGCTATTACTGATGTCGAAGGCGTGGGAGGTGATGACCGACGAAAACCTGCTCTTCTCAGGCTTGCCCTTGACGATGTGGTAATTACTTATTTTCTGGCTAAACATGGGATGATTGATTAGGCATCGTTTCTTGATTTGGAAACTAATCTTATTCTTTCAAATCATCCCCCAGCTTGATTCTTTAAAGCCAAAGGAGAGCTTGGTGATCAGACAGAGATACGGACTCGACGGTAAAGGCGACAGAACACTCGGGGAAATTGCTGGAAACTTGAATATCTCAAGAGAAATGGTCAGAAAGTATGAAGTTAAGGCTCTCATGAAGCTGAAGCATCCAGCTCGAGTTGATTATCTTCGCCGGTACATGGTCTAAGCTTTCTGTCCTCCACATTATGTACCTTGCGGAAGCATCTTTTCCCACCTCTAGATGACACTCAATCGCCATTTCATCGCTGTATATTGATGTAACATAGCATGTTAACTATATGCAAACATAAGGCCAACACATTGGCAGAAAATATTCAAAAAAAAAAAAAGAAGAAAAATAAGTGAATATAGAAATTTTATACCATGTAATTTTGAGATTGTTATTAAATTCACGTTGCACAACATGGATGTAATATATTCTCTTCTCTGTATCTTTATATTCTATACAGATTAAAACAAACATTGTTGGTTTTTCTCTATACGCTGAAAAAGTACTTCCATTAACTTCTGTTTTGGCGAATTTATTCCTATTTCTATGTACGTATCGTAATTCTAATTTATCCAATTAATTAGTCGGGTCTTAAGTTTCTTAATGGTTTGACACTTTGAGAAATCTAGAAGAGCGAGTTCCCTCTCTTCAGAAGAGTGGACAACTAAAACGGCTCGAGTAGGTTTGTTTATTTGCAAATGATACTTTAACCCCCACTTGTACTATTACTATTAACTAGCTAGAGAAGCATACATTACAGGCTTTAAACGGGAAAAAAAATAATTTCCAATAGTACATTGTGAATTTATGTTCTTCTGAACCAATTGACATTTAAAAAATGTCAACTCGTTGCTGCGTATGCGAATAGTCTCACATTAATCTTTTTTTGAGTCAATATCGATCTCTCAATGTGCAAAAAGGTAGTTGGAACAAACATGTAACAGTCCCTTAAGGTTATGCATCTTCAACCTAAGGTCAAGAAATATTTTCCACTGAATGGTGCATGTTCATTAATGCTTTAAAATTAGTTCTTACAATCTCTTTTAGGATACAGAAGATTTGCTTGCAAATGTTGCAACTGCACAATTATCTATCTAAAAGAGACTAAAATTTCAATGACCATCGATCTTTAGAGTTGTCAATTTCGAGGAACATCAACTTTAGAAGACTCAATTTTTAGCTTTTTTCTTCTCTCAGCAAATATATCATGGTGTCTCATTGTCCAAAACCTCTCTATCTCTTCAGCCGTTCTGCCTGGAATCCGGCCAGCTATTAAATCCCACCTGATCAAACAACCGAAAAAAAAAAAAAATCGTGTTTGTTAGGTATTTTTGTGTTAAAACATCGGTAAATAGCGAAAACAGATCTAACAATGCTGTTTATATATCACCATCGGCAATAGAAAGTATAAAGTGTTTCCAGGTCTAATTAGAACTATGTGCTTAACTGCAGTAATTTCAAAACTATACAGGTAAAATGAAAAACTTCGAAATTTTTTAAGCCATAAATTGTACTGTATATAGCATTAATTCAAAGCATTGATTGCATTTTATTAAAAAAAGAAAGAAAGTGAAAAATAATAAAAAATGAAAAATAATAAAAAATGTTATCTTCACCAGAACCGAAGACGATAACAACGACAAAATAATAATAGTTATAAGTAACGTAGAATACAAATAGGAATTCATCATGAACAAATTTTTTGACATTGGGTGAGAAATTAACTCTAAATCTCAATATTAAAGAAATACGTTGCTATTAATCATATATTGTTACCAATTGTGTTAAGCATACGATCATAATTTTGAAGTAGCATGACTTGACTATATATGTATGTATTTATTATTATAATCATAAATTCAAAAAAATATTTTTTGAATTAAGTATTTTCGTGAAGAAGGAATAGTTCAATAATTTTAAATAATCTTAGTGCTCAATACACACAAGATCTTGGACTCCACATGTGATTTTTACAAATAGACCAATCACATTGCAGTATATGGTATTAGGCAACGGTGTTAAAAATAATAATAAAAAAAAGTGAAACCAACCATTCCAACCAAATTAAATCACTCAATTCGTTTATACAGACAGTTGTCTGGTTTTGGAACCAATTTTGCTGGTCATTTGATTAATGATTTTGCGACGTGGAACGGATGAAACAAAATCGACAAAATTATTTTTTTTTATAGGTGTCATTTTTAATTTGTACGTAATATGAAGGAGTAAGACTTAATTTATACACTAAAAAATATACATTATTTTTTCGAAGTAAATTATTATTAGACTATGATTGTTATTATTAATTTTTTAATAGTAATTATTGTTGTTTACTTAATATGATGTTATAATTTCAATATCTATTAATTTATGAGGGTTTTCTAAGTAGGTGAAAAGAAAAACAAAAGAAAAATAACTAATTTGACGTAATGAAGTCAAAATTTACAATAGCCCAGAATTATTAGCTAGATCTATATCTTTAGCCAGATCACCAAATAGATCGTAACTTATTTGGTTTGGTTCATAGTTTTTGCCTCTTAACTGACCAAACTGATCATAAACACCTTGAGTATTAAGCACAATTACCATTTTTCTAGATATCAACTAACAAAACTTGTAATTCGTAATGATTAGAAGGAAATAAGGTTATATATATTCCTTAATAAACAACTAGTCGTTCGATGTAATGCTACTATGAATATATCATAAGCACGAACTAACTAATTTAAACCATGCATAGATGAATAACTGTTTAATTAAAGTCCTCAGTTAGCTATGACTATTGTTCAAAAACATTATTCATGATCTTGTTCATTTTATTTTATCACTACTCCAAAATATTAGTTAAGAGGTCTCTAGTCCTTTTAGTATTTAATCCCCTTGAGTGAGTACCTTTCTCCGACGAGAGTAAACATTCTATAAATGAGATCTTCTTCTTGTTTGGTCATGCTTATGAATTCCCACTCAAGACTACTAACCTCTGCATGCCAAAAACAAAATTAAAACATGATATCAAAAAGAAGAAAAAAAAAAAAAACCCCCGTTTCTGTACAATAAAAGAATGTTTATATATATATATATATATATATATACATACAGATATTTATGAAGTAGAAACATTATAAAACCTTGATCAGACTCGAAATTATTCGTGTGTTTTGTCTGTTTCCGGCGGCGACATGGGCCTTTGCAGGTCTCCATGAAGAAAGAGATTGATATATGGACCAGAAAAGGCTATTAATATTGGAAGAGAATGAATGTAAAAAACTTTATATTATAATTCCACTATATGTATTAACGATGGGTTGATGAAAATGGAAACAACAGTGTACCAACAAACTTGAAAACTTGTCTTGTAGTTTGATGACTTTTAGGCTTATGGACTTGTAGTTGACAACAATCCGATAGAGATGTCATTTTTTTTAGCTAGTTTATATATGCTGACAGAGGAAAATTTTAATAAAGAAAAAAAAAAACTTTCCTGCTAACTAATAAAATTAGGAGTCTTGCGTCGCAACATTCTTCTTTCAAAGGCAAGGATATATTTAAAACAAAAAAAAAAATAGAAAAAAACTGTAGATGGGGTTGATCCTTTCTAATAAGTATTATTCTCACGTTTTTCTTTTTTTTTTTTAAAAAAAAAAAAAAGTTTCTAAAGGGGGTTTTGACTACTCGACCATATATAAAATGATTATATCTGTTTTTCATCTGAAAAAAGCATTATACTTATATATATATATATTATTTGTTTGAAAACTAAAAGTTGAATAGTTAATTTCTCTTCCAAATTGATCAATATTTATAATGTGAATAAAATAAGTAGTTAAAATTACAGTGTCAGAATTTTTTTTCATTATTTTTGTAAAAAATCAGACAGGAATTTTATTTTTCTATAATCAAATAATTGCACTGCTAGTGTTGGCTTTCGTAAATTAGATATAATTAAGTACGTTCGGATCCACTTCTTCTTATAATTAAATACTTTGTCTAAGTGATTTAATACAAAAATCCGGCACAAGAAATAGGGTTAGATTGGAGGATTTTTGAGCTATTTGTGATTAAGTTACAAAATTAGAGATATTATCATTTTTATACCTATATTTTGACACTTTATTTAAATTATACTTTCTGTTTTAGTTATTATCAACATTGACCTTTAGATTTGAAATCTGTAACAAATTTATACTCTGACACTAATTTAGAGCAATTAATTGACTAAGTTACCGTTTAAAAAATTGAAAATAAACCATATAAAAACTGATCCGAAAATAAGTTTATTAAATCATCTTAATAAATCAACTGCTCTAAATTAATATCAGGGTATAAATTTGTAACAAATATTAAATTTAAGAATCAATATTGATAATAACTAAAATAAAAGTGAACAAAATATCAAAATACAGAGTATAAAAATGATAATATCCCTACGAAATTATCACAACATATAGCTTAATTAGCATTCCATTCAAGATGTTCTAGCTTAATTAGCATTCCATTCAAGATGTTCTAGCTTAATTAGCATTCCATTCAAGATGTTCTAACTACGTTAAGTCATCAGGACCCATTTCTTCTCTTAATTAAATACATTTGTCTTATCCAATTTGCTCGTACCACCTCATTAATCTAACAATCTCCTCCGAGTCCAAACATCATGAGTTCAATATAAATATATATATATATTTAGATATAAATATATATGGTCACAAAAATAGTGATTTTTAATAATTTTAAGTTAAAATAATGATAAATAGTAATAAACATTGATTTTAAAATTTTAATTTCTATTTCTCAAAATTAAGTAAAATTCAAAAATAGGAATCTTTTTTTTGGTTTTAATTTTTCTAGAAAATATTGACTTAATATTTAATATTTGGAGGAATTCCATTTAATTTATTTAGAAACTTTTTATTTAAAATCATGAGCTTTGTCTAAATAATTTACATAAAATCATTTGTATTTCTAAAAACTCAATTTAATAGCAAAATTATCCTCATACATCTACTTAGTAAATATACTATTATTGGCTAAATAAATTTGACTAGGAAAAAGAGATTAACAGAGAATAGATACTCATCAGAAAAATAGAGTGAGAAAGCAAGTACAAGTAATGCGACTTGTCCGACCGCTGAGATTACTACAACAAATAGACAAATACCTGAAAGTAGGAAAAATATAGGGATGAGCATTCACATGCTTTGTAGA
Organism: Parasponia andersonii; assembly: GCA_002914805.1. Lineage (NCBI taxonomy): Eukaryota > Viridiplantae > Streptophyta > Magnoliopsida > Rosales > Cannabaceae > Trema > Trema andersonii. The sequence goes on from JXTB01000250.1 coordinate 314,168, forward strand.
AATTTAAATACATTTTTGAATAGATGCAGTTTTTGCAAACCTACATGGTTAATACTTTTTTCCAAAATCCATTTATAAACCAAGTATATAAAATAATTGATATTCAGAATAATCATATATTCAAAACAAAAACCAAATCCACATAATTGTACATATCATAAATTGTCATATCCTATGAGCTCACATCCTCTTATCATGAAGTAGAGTCACTCGTACTACACGTACTAAGTACTCTCTCCTTAATACATGTCCTAGAAAACCAGAAGGACATCCATATATCTAGACCTACCGAACTTGAAGGGCAACTGAATGCCTATACTTATCAAATAGGAATAATCAGAAAAACTCTGCACAGATTTACAGGCTCTCATTGAGGGCAGGGATACTAGCTGCCTACTAAACATCGCGATGCCTAAAATATATCTTATGTGTGATCCTATAGTATGTACAATATGTAACCGTTCATAATAGCTATGCATCTAAGAATCATACCATGCTTTAAAAATCCAACTTGATATTTTTCTAGGATTTACTGTATATAGGCAGCACACCGCTGTTTAGCCCCATAATCACAATATAAAAATATATATAAAAATCGACACAGTCCAACCCTAATATAATCTTATAATTTTTAACCATTTGCTAATCTATCGTAAAATTATGATTTTTCAAAAATAACTTTTAATACAATTATAAATTAAAACAAATACAAAATCAGGTAATTGAACAATTACCTTAATGTGGTAGCTATATCAAGCAAAAAAACACACGAAGAAACTCCTATTAGTCATTTGAGCGTTCAAACAGTCGTTTTGGGATCCCAATAAGTCCACTTAGGAAATTAATTTTTCTACCAGAACCTCAAATAGAGAAATAGAAATCACCATTGAATTCAAAACATCTAAAAATAGTATGATAGACACATACTTTGTCAAAATGGGTCCTAATGTAGGACCCATCTGATAGCGAACAAGGACATGAGAAAAGGTCTTGAATAGAAGCTCGTGATAAGAGGAGTCAAAAGAGACCAATGGCAACCCTCCAAGTGGCCAGACGACGGCACAATGGTGCCGAAAAATTGCACGGTCATTTTTATTTTGTAGTCGTTTAGCTTAATTTGACCACCTATAAGTCTATATTCCAAGAACTAAACAAATAAGAGGAGGTCAGATCTTGAAGATGGCATGGTAAAGAGTAAACTGGCGAGGCTCATAATAACTGTTTCTTTGTAGTTATGCAGAAGAAAAAAATTGATGATTTGGCCATGGTCGAAGAAAAGAAAAAGAAGAACTAGAAAAAGAAAATACAGTGTTAGAAGGAGGAAAAGAGAAGTGTTGATAAGCGGATCCCATTATTTATATAAAATATTTTTTTTATTTTTTTTAGACTGAAAATTAGTAGAATATTCTTAAAAAGGTTAAATTTTTACATATATAATATATAAGGTAGCTTAGAAATTAATTTTATCATATTCTAACTAAACTGGAACATTTGACTTGATGTAACACATTTATGAACTGGTACGTAACACATTTATGTCCTATATATATGTTTTTTTTTTTTTGCTTTTTGCTTTTTGCAATTTTTGAAATAATGCGATCGAAAAAACAACTCTTCTTTTGTGTAGGCCGATTGGTGAGGAGTCCTTCAACTAACATTCCTTCATATTAAAGATATATATTAGATTCTTATCCTAAGTTGGATAGAGTACTGGTGAGTTATGTGGTTCATAAGAGTGGTAGGTCTAAGGGGTCCGACGAAAAGCCGTGAAAGGTAATAGCACACCAGTCAAATTAATTAACCCATCCAATCCGATTGATCAGACAGCAACAGCCCCCCCACTTTTGTCTCTACGTAGTACGTACACTAGTTTGTTAGCTTGATCCACTCATGATGTCTCAGATAAATATGTTAAAAAGCCGAAACAAAGCTAGTTAATAATCTTATCACCATATATCTTTGTCTAAAAAAAGGGCTTCCTCTATTTCCTAATATATCTTATACAAATAGATCGAAATTATTAAATGTTAAAAATTAGAAAAAGCCTTCAAATTTCTCTAATAAATCTTATTCGTATGCATTCAAAGCCCATAGAAGAATTGTTCTTTCATCACTATTTCTTTTTGTCGAGATTATTTTGTCGCTGTGCTGTATTGTCTCTCGAAGGTAGCCACTGTGTTTTCTTTTTCATTTTTTTTTTTGGTTGTTTCATATCATATATTTTAATATTTTATTCAATTAATATCTTTTATTTAATTACTATCGTCGTTATCTTAAAATTTAAAACTTATAACAAATTTGTTCTTCAATTAGAAACTAATTTATACCCTCGAATAACTTTAATATTAAGTTAAAAAAGTTCAAAAAGAAACTAAAAAATATGAATTAAAAAACAAAAATCCCAAACCCACCCTTCTTCTACCTCTCTCTCTCTCTCTCTCTCTCTCCCTCTTTGTCCATCTTCTGCGGGATCATTTTGAACAGTTGATCGAGTTTTGGAACAAACAAAGAACCACAAACTATGGAAGAAACTGAGACCCATTTACCATAAAGCACCGAAACATAACCTGGATCTGAATAGAAACCCTCTCTTGCCTGACCACCATGAAATCTTTAGGCTGAGCTCTAACTACATCGGCAATGGCAGTGATGAATATGTCATCAGAAACCAAGTAGACCAGATTCATGATCCGGTCGTACCTTGTTGTACCATTTCGCTTTCTTTCTTTTTTTTTTTTGGCTCTGATTGATAAGATTTTGGTCTCCTTTAATAGGTATTTCATTATTGGGGTTTCTATATGTCGTTTGATTGATGAGATTTCCATCCTCTTGAATGTTGGATATTTCTAGATTTTAGGGCTTTTGATTGCCGCAAAATGTTAAGAGAAGAATGGATTCTTTTATGAAGGTTCAGTTTATTCGGTGAAGAAGCTGAACAGTAGGAGGGAGGAAGAAGAAGCAGTGGGGAACAGGGGAAGGAAGAAGTTTTTATTATAATATTATTATTCTAACTTTTTATTAATGGAAATCATCATTATTTATTATTTAGTTTCATAATTTTAAGGAATTTAAAT